>PVLA01002534.1:173314-263314 GCA_004027455.1 Hydrochoerus hydrochaeris | reverse complement strand
CCAGGTATAAAGCTGCCTCTGAAATCTCTCCAACGCGATGATAGCTGTGCTGATATTGGAGATGCTCATGAGAGCCAGAGCTGCTCACTGTGCTTGTTGAAGGGGACATTTGATACAGTCCAGAACATTTCATTCTGGGTTGGACATTCACAACCACATCAGTCACTGCCCAGTGAATTCCTAAAGCGGATCTGGACGCGAAGCTAACTTTGATGCTGAAACCAGGACAAAGATGGCAGCCTTGGGAGCTCACATTTGCTGAAATTTCTGATGAACTGGGCTTTGGATTCCTGTACTTCACAGAAATGGTTGTGCTAATCTTTCTAATGGGCATTTACCATTCCTGTTTTACAGGTAGGGAAAATCAGGTGAGGTTTAGGGGTCACTGACTTTGACATTGTCCATTTAGTCTCCTGGACGGCTCCATTTGGAAGATGCCTGTTAATCTAACCATGATCTGATAAATGTAACATCAGAAATATACTATTTGTGTTCTTTCTTATACATGTGATTTTCACTTTGACTATTTGACAGATGCTGGGTGACCATGAACTATCCCAAGCAACTCACCAGACAGCAGTGACGAGGAGATAGAGGACAGAGGCTGGTGGCCAGTGACTTACATTAAGGTACATTAGTAGACGCTCTGTGTAGGAGTTTCATACTGGTGCAGTAACGCCCATATGTCCTTGGGCAACCCCCTGCTTACTCTGCCTATGGGGTTCGGGCTGATTGTCTTTGTCTGGTTTCTACCTGCCAGGCTCTCAGAATGAGCCGCTATTAGCGAAGTCAAAGCCCTGTGCTCAGCAGCGGGGAACGGGCGCTCCATGGCCCACAGTCCGAGGTATGAATTTAAACTTCCTCAACCCTGGAGCCAACTCGCCCCACAGTGGGTGTGGGCGGGGAGCTGGACTGAAGCCAGGTTAGTAAGAAAATCACATGTGCACCTTGGCGAGAAAGGAGCAGTTCTCCGTGGCTATGCTGGAGCCACTTTATCACACCATGCTCGGGGACAGCGCTGCCAAGGACTTCCCAGCTCACAGAGGCCTTTGTTTTCCTTATAAACCAATTTAGATTCTCTTCTTAATCACTCACACAGAGAGTCTGAGTTGAACTGCATTCAATAACAAAAGTAAAAGGTGTTTACAAAGGCACAAACAGCCCCCCACCGTAGGACAGCTCCAAACCCCAGGGTTATACCAGCCTGTGATTAAGAGGTACGGGGAAGCAAATCTCAGGAAAGCAAAGGGCATCTCAGTCCCCTTCAGAACCAGGTGCTCACATAGCAAAGGACTTAGCTTGAGGCTGGCTCTCCCCAGAACGTCCACCTCTCTCTGAAAGGTGGTCAGCTGTTTGCTTCCACGGGCCTCTGGGGGTTATTCCTGCATCGAAAAGCTTCTGAGTAATCATTTAAGGGGTGCAGGTTTGAGCAATGGGTTAAAGAGCGCTGCATGGCAGTGAAGGGCACGCTGCTGTGCTCCCCGTGCAGCTCTGCACGGGACGTTTTGGTTGATGGCAGCTCCACCGGAACGGAGGTGCACGCATGGGGTCTCTCACTGCCGAGGGCAAAGGGGCACCCCCTTCCTCTGGTGGATCCAGGTAGGGCTGACTCCAGCCTTTGTCTAGGAGTGATCATGCAGCTCAGGCCTGGGAAGCCAGTCAGGGCTTCCCATTTCCAGAGCCATCTGATGGATACATAAACAAAGGGGTCACCTGGAGACCGGGCCAAATTTTTTTCTTTCTTAAAGAATGCTTAGGGAAAAGCAGCTCTCGGCCTGTGGAAACGGACAGTGGCAGTGGACCAGCCTGGAGCTGGTCATGACCTCTCACACTCACACGGAGAAAGTCAGCACGAGATGAAGGTAACACAGCTCAAATAGTGAGGTGGCGACATTGTACCGTGATTCAGACCACATGGCAGTCGCCTTTGAAACCAATGCGCCTTTCGGATTTTGGGAATTCTAGAAACCTTTCCTCCTGTACTCCAGACACTTGATTTAGATGTTCTGTGAATAGCAACAAGGCAGTTTTGACTAATATAGCAACTTATGGTATGATCAATTATCTGGTTATTAACAGAAAAGCATAAGCACTGTCATCTCACACCGCAGTGTCACAGTGATGGCAGTGTGCTAGTCATTTCATGGATGCACATTTTTTTAACTATTTTCTCTGTATGGAAATAATTCTTTTTTGCACAGAGAATGTTACTATTTTTTTTTTTATTTCAGGAGTTTATATGTCTACTTAATTGGCGCTTAGCAAACAACCTGTCTCAATGTTCTGCTGGATGCTAGAGACAAATGATGGGGGAAATTTGGTCTCTTCCTGAGGAGGTCAGAGGTGACTGTCCTCAAGTGTCACCTCTGGGTGATACCCAGCTAAGCTGAGCCCAGTTCTGTCTCAGTTAGGTGGAGGCACACCGCTATGGCAGTGCAGGGGTGAACACACCGGCAGGGTTCTTTTGTTGTCTGACAAAGTTTCTAAATGATTTTTAAAAATGAACTCATCCATTCTCATCTCCTGAAGTAAATAAAACTTTATGGCTATCCTGGGAAATAGATTGATTAATCTGATAGGGTTTGAAGCAGATAAATTGTAGGGCTTGGGATGAGCTATTCAAAAAGTCTCAATTTTCTGGCTACCATTAAAAATATTTTTATTGCTAAAGTATTTTCCAACTATGTGAGAAAATAGAATGGACCAGTCATTTCTACAGAGGAAAGTTAGGGTCCTTCTCCACCCTTGGCCAGCCCTCGTCCTAAGGTGTAGTCAGTATCATTTGGTCAGTATGTCTCTTCCTACACATCACACATACACACACACACACACACACACACACACACACACACGCTGTACATCACACATACTTCATACATGTGTTTACACTTACGTGTAAACAGAACACTACCCCCCAGCTATGCATTTCATTTTGCCCTCTCACTTTTACCTCAGTACTTATGATCTGTCTACCCAGGTTCACAGCTGGGCATTGGCTCACTGGGTCAACCAACGTCACTTACTCAGTCAACTCCTGTCACTGAGGTTGCTTCCAAGTCTCACTACAAAAGGTAACTCAGAGAGCAAAAACTGCTGGGATTTTGGGGCTTTTCTATAATGAACTTGAATGGGAATAAGAGTTCAAACTGAATAACCCATATGAAAGTATCCACCTGTGAAATGCAAAAGACCCAGTCCTTGTTTAAAAAATGAGAGAAGATGCTGAATGAATTTCTGAGTGTTCTCTGTTCCTCCTGTTTGATTCCCGCGTGCCTGTGACTGAGCCTTTTCTGAGAAGCCCTTTCCTCCCTTGCTCCCACCATCACACCCCCTTTAAATACTCTTACTCAGTGCTATCCAGCTTACTCACAGGTCATTCTGCCTTTGTTACCCTGTCAGATGAGACCCTGTCAACCCGGGCAGCTGGCCGTGGGTGACCCTTCTCTGCAAAGCCCTCTTAATCCAGAGAAATGGGCTCCAGTGGCCATAGGTCGTGTGTGTCTCCCTCAGGGTCTTAGTTACTTTTCTTGTTGCTGAGACAAAATACCCGATACCCAAAGTGAAAAGAGGAAAGTGTTACTTGGCTTACAGTTCACAGAGGTTTCGTTCCATAACTGACTGGCTCCAAGGCAGGGTGGCAGGGCAGGGGGGTATCACAGAGGATAAATCCATGGCAAAGCAGGGCAGGCAGGAGGCAGCAATCAACAAGCAAGGGGCAGAGAATCCCTCCTCCTGCCTCCTTTATCCAGGCCACCTACGCTTAGAGCAGGCAGCACTCACACCCTTCGCCATGGCATGGCACCGTGAACCGATCCCAGCACCCTAGATCCAGCCCCACCTAGGACTGCGTGAGGCTCTGCCTGGATTCCAGCTCTAACACTTGACAAGAGTTGGCAGATTCACACGCACTCCTGATCCATGCTGGGCGGATTCTGGGAATAGACGTAGGTGGAGCCCAGAGGCGAGGAGGCAGTAGATGGCCAGTCCCCCTGCTTTTCCCACAGGACGCCAGGGTCCAGGGTCCAGGATCCAGGAGGGGGTTTTTGCTTTCTTGGGTATTTCAGCAGGAAAATCACTGCCCTCACATTTTTCTGCCTTATACGAGAGGCACCTGACTCTGGGGGATAAGACCGTTGCCTGTCCAGCTGCTCTGTCACTAGACGAGTGGCCTAAATAGGACAGAGGACAACTCATGGTCCTCCCAAGGTCACACTGTACTCGCCAAGGGCTTCTCCTGACGCTGTGTCTATCTGGCTCAAGGCTCTCAGAGAAGAGGTGGGTGAAGTCACCTCCAGCTGTGTCCATCTGGTTCAGGCTCAGAGAAGAGCGAGGCTTCCAACTCCAGAAAGCTTTCAGAAAGACGCAAGCCCTGGTCTCAGGCTCCTGCTGCCCACTGCCAGCTTCAGCTATTTCTTAGGCTCTGTGACACATCCCAGCATTTACCCAGGAGGTTCTTTGTGGCACAGCAGCAGCCAGATCACTTTTGGTTGCCGGCCATGCTGAAGGCAGTGCTGTGTGTTCACCAAGTCCTAGCTCCCTGGACTCGGGAGCAGGAAGCCAGACCACCCTGCCAGCTTCCACGCAGTGAGGTGGGCTGTGGGACTGATGCCGGCCAAAGGGTGCAGGTCCGTGTGGTGCCCCCAGCCCTCCCACCCCGATTCTCCTTCCTCCTGGGTCTCTGGAGCTTGGCTCGCTGACCAGCTGCGTGGAGTGGAGCCCCTTTCTAACACATTCTACTTTTCCGATACAAAGGCTGCTTGTCACAGTGCCTACCTCACCTCCACTAAGGCGAGAGACGTGTTTCCCATTGTTTTATTCTGAACACTGTTTACTAGTTCCCCAAGTGCAGGACAAAAATTTCCAGGGCAGGAACCACGCTTTTGCCCCCAGACCTATAGAGGACTCAGCACAGCAGGTCGGCAATTTATTTTCATTCTTGACAGTGATGATCTATTACTGTTTGTCTGAACTAAATTATATCTTAAAGGCCTGAGCATGCCCGAGCATTTCCAAGCCAAGGCCATGGCCCACACCTTCTGCTCCTACTCTGCTCCTGCTCTGGGGAGCTCTAGAACCCTAAGGAGTCGGGATTTTGTTTTGCCCAAGAAATGTCCTGTGCCTCATTGGAAGATGAATTTGGCTTTTCTGATTTTCTCGGAAGCCATCTGATCTATGAGCTATATCTCAGCTGCTCTTCTGGTCGCGCATGTCCCCTGCACTGGCAGTCTGCACCGGGCATCTCTGAGCCATCAGTATCTATCTATCTCCGAAACAGAGGGAGACGGTGTGTCCTCAGCAAGAGCCTCAGAGCCTTTCCCTAGACAAGGGCCGGGTTCACCGAGCACACTGATTTGCAAACCGAACATGTCATCTTGAAAAAAGAATCAAGCTGTGTCATTAAATATGGCACGTAATCAATCTCAGGACCCTTCATGTTCTTGAACGGTGACACTGACTTCCATACAACTATGCATTTAACGGAACATTTATCACTAATAACAAGCAAGATGGTAGCTGTGGGGGAAGCCAGCAAGCAAGTGTCACACGGAGACAGGCTGTCATTAACCCACACGCTCCCCGGCCCTCTGCTCATCCACAACCCCCATCTCTTGCTGCACATTGTGGATTTCTCTCCCCTGCACCCCATTTTTTCTTGCTTTTGAATATTACGTCTCTACTTTCTGGAGGCAGCTTTCTGCTTTGTGCTGACGGTCACTGTTCACTGGCCTGCAGTTCTAGGAAGGCTGGGGAGCTGAGTGGTAAAGAGGGTGGCTGACATTCAGGAAGGGGACAGTAAAATCTGAGCAGCTGTGATCACCCTGGGCCCATCACTTAGTATCTGGTGACCTTAGCCCAGCTGCTCGTACCTTCATTGCTTTGGCTTCCTCATTTGCAAAATGGGGAGAATAATAGTGCTTATAAGGGACCTGATGATTAAAAGAGGTAAAAAACCAAAGCAAACAAAACCCCTGCTAAGCATAGAGCAGAACAAAGAACTCAATAGACAGTAACTGTTACTATTTAGTAGAATCTTTGAAACATCTTCTAGAGATGTGGCGTGACAGGAAGCTGACCTACCAGAAGGCTCGTGGGAGTGGAATGCTGGCCCCAGCCCTCTGGTAAGGCAGGATTGGACCCTTCCCTTACCAGATCTTCTGCTGAGACTGTAGATGCTGGACCAGCACAGTGGCCACAGCCCTGCAAGAGCCCAGTGAGCAGAAGGCATCACAGAGCAGTATCCAGGTTCATGGGCACAGAACCCGTGAGGCCGCAAACATCTATAGGTTGAAGCCACTAAGTTTTAAGGTACTTTGTCGTGTGCCAATACCTAACGAACAATTTTTCCTCTAGTGCTTGCTGCAGTCCGTGCTGTTCTTGTCTATTGATTACTGGCTTATTGACTATGACCATAACAATCCAAGCTCCATTAGATCGGGGGCTGTGTCTGGCTTAGCGCCACATCACTGTGCTACTAATTGCGTTCTAGGGACATTACAACTATGGATAAGTTTTTATAAAACCATGAATGATAGAAAACTGTATCTGTAAATGTTTAACAACGGTGTCTCCTGCTGTGTAATATTTGTCAATTTTGGTGGTTCAGACACTCTTCCAGTAGCTGATTTGAAGCTTCCAATGTGTATTAGGTGGAAAGACAGACACAAAGTTAGCTACTGTGAGCCGGTAAAAACAGGGGCCAGTGTACGAATTCTGCAGTGGGAGTCAGGGGAAGCCATTAGGAGGCATTTTTGCAAGACTCCTTGCACCATATTTCCCGAAGAGAGACCACATCCTTCTCTAGGTTGGAAGCACCTGCCACCTGGTCTGTAAATACTGCACCAGATTGGGCAAAACATTATCTGAAGCAGAAGGCGCTGTTGTCTGTCTGGGCTTTGATTTATCTGCTTGAACCTCATCACCCTGGGAATAGGCAGTCTCTAAATCTAGCAGGGGGTACACACATTTCCTCTTAAGAAACAACCGATCCTGCTGCAGGAAGCGAGAGACACCCTTCTGTCTGATCCCCAAGAGTCGCAAGCAGCAGGTGAGGCTGCTGTGACTGCCGTCTTTAGGCCCCCTTCTGCGTCGCTTCCCGGGGCTAATTCGAACATTCATGTCCCTGGCTGTCCCCTGCTGCCTTTTCCTTGGCTGGGGCCTAGTGGGTAAAGAGGCAGGGCTCACTTCCCCAGATTTACTGGCTGCTGGCAAAGGCAGAAGGGTGGGGAAGCAGCAGGGAAATGAGCATGGCCTGTTAGACATGTGTGGTGGAATAAGCCAGGGATGGATTGCAGGTTGAGGGTACCAGAGTCAAACAAAACATTTCCCGGCAAAGTGGACATCTCTGGATGTTACCGATGAGTTACAGTAAATAAACCACCCATGGCCTTCACAGCCTACCTGGGAAAGCCATCTCCGTTGGGCCCGTGGCGGCAAATAGTCCACGTTCAGTTTGGTTCTTCTGAAACATTTATTTAGTGTCTTCTAGGTTCAAGTACCTCTGCTAGGAGCTTCTGTTACAGAGCTCCCTGTGGTGAGTTTCTAGCCCCAAGAAATGAACCAAAAGAAAATATCTAATGTCTGGGGATGCAAGTGTTATGGAAGGGTACTGAGTAAGGTCCGTGCGAAGGGGGCAGCGTGCGGGGTGCTCAGACAGGCTGTGTGGGGCCTGTTTAATTCAGCGGACTTTTACACGCTGAGCACTTGCTCAGTGTCAGGTATGGACTGTGCTGGGTGCTGGATGAGTGACAAGAATCAAGTCCAGGACCAGAGACTGGCACCCAGAAAACCCAAGCAGGATGAACTAGGGTGAGCAAGGAGGATTGTGGGGGCACAGAGGAGCGGCCCTCCGGACCCAGGCCCTGTGGCTGGAGGCGGGGGCTGGAGGAGATTAAGGGGAGATGCCTTCCGAAGGCCCATCCCACTCTGGGATGAGGGGAGGGGCTGTGAGAAGGAGTTGGGGGACCAGCCATCCTGCTCCATCCAGACAGCGCTGTGGGAAGAGGAGGGAGAGGAAGCCGTTCCTGCTGTCCCAGAGCCCCGGGCTCGGCGGACATGACATGTATGTCAGCAGCCTGTGGGCAGCAGCAGAGTGGGCTGCATGCTCCGGGGGTGCAGCTGGTGGTGGTGGGGCGTGCAATGGCCAGGATGACGTCGGCAGCTTTCCTGTGGCTTTTGTTTACCGGGGGGTTGGGGCTGAGCCTTCCTGGGAAGGGTGGATATAAGCAGAGCGAATTCGGGGCAGAGGAAGAGTCAGAGAAAACCGAGGCCACCGGGGTCAGGCTCTGTGACATGGGATGCATGGGCTGTGGGTCCCTGAAAGCCGAGGTCACCCATGGAGCCCCTCCTTTCAGCGGCTCCCAGGAGGGAGACAGAGCGGAAACTCCGGCGGATGTGGCTGGCTCAGGACTCCGACTCGGCACGTGTTGGAGAATTTCTTATTTATCTATTTGAGTGAGGTAGAGAAGTAGAGACTCTAAAACTGAAGAAAAATAAAGCAGCTCCAAGGTGCTTCACTATGGCGTTGACATTATTTTGCCCTGCACTGTGTGTCCCTTTTGCCGTCTTTCCGTTTGTCTTCCTGGCTGTTGGCCGTGACCGGTCACAGCAGTGTCATGCCCGGTCCCCACAGGTGCTCAGGATCTTCAGTGTGAGCTGGCGCTTGGACTAGGTCTGGTGGGAAGCCAGGGGTGGCACCTTCACGCACAGGTGGTCGCCAGTGCTGGCGCGGGGGCCGGAAGCCAGGGTGGGCCCGGGGCTTTGCTTCCTGGAGCTGGGCTTCCCCTCCCCTCACTGTTCTCCAGGAGCGTGTCACCCACAGGTAGGACCTTAGGTCTCCTCCTTAGGGTGCAGGCAAAGGAAACATGGAAAACATACTTCCCCAGGTTCGCCCTCTGCGAAGCTTCCTCTAGTTCCCACTTTCTGGAGAAAAGGCGCATTCCCGGGTGGCGGGGCCCTCTCCTCTGCTGCTGCTTCCTACTCTCCTCTAGACGCCTGTTTCTCTGGTCCCCTCGGTGCCATCTCCTGCCCCTGCCATCTGGCCTTTCTCCCTAGTGATGTCAGCATGGGTGGCACTGCGAGCTGCCCTCGGGGACTGCCTGCCAAGCGCTGCAGGTGCTCCTCCTGAGCCTTCAGGGGTTCACTGTCTTTATTGTCCCGGCTCTCAAAGGACCTGAATCCCCCTCTTCCTCCCCCGAGTCACTTCCACGGCTTCCAAATGGTTCCTTCTGCTTCCTTCTGAATCACTCGCCATGCACAGTAGGGTAGAAGGAGGTGTAGGGAGCAGTGCCTGCTCAGGACCCCTGGGAAACCCTCCAGAAGGTCTTCAGCAGCTGGACACAATGTCTGAGCACCTCAAGCACAAAAGACAAACTCTCTTCCCCTCTCAGTCCCCTCATGCTGCACCGTCTTCCAGAGACACCGGGAGTCTGGGGTTTACAATGCCCTGCCTGGGCTTTGTCACCACAGTCCCTTTGCACATACCACCCTGGCTCCCTGCCACTGTTCCTGGAAAACAACCTGTCCTTGAAAACCTAGCTCGGGTGTTGCCTCCCTCAAACAGCTTTCTTTGTCCTCCCAGAGATGCTCCTTGCTGCCCTTCTCGGGCCCGTCTGCACGCCGTGCAGGATGCTTCTCTTGTAGGTGACTTAGTGACAGTGACAGCACTGGTCTGTCCGGTGACCAAGTGTGGCATGTGCTGAGTCAATCGAGCATCATGTACAACGTGCGTGGGGGTGAGTGATAGCTGTCACCCAGCCTGGGCTCTTGAAGCTTTTGTACTTTCTCCTTTCAAACTTTTACTCTTTAAAACTTTGATTGGCACATCGTAATCACATGTCTTTCTAACAATGCCACGATGCGATATCTCCTCAAACATTTATCATTTCTTTTTGCAAAGAGCCTGCGAATGCCTCTCCTTGAGCTGCTTTGAAACATAATAAATAGCTGTAGACTAGGGTCTCCCAGCTGTGCTACAGCACACCAGGACTTCTTCTTCCTGGCTAACTGGATTCTGGTACTTGTCATCCAGCCTCTCTGTTGCTGTCACCTCCCTGTCCTGGCCTCTAGAGATCACTATCCTAAAGGATTCACATCTTCTAAGGCAGACAGAACAACGGTCCCCAAAGATGTCCATGTGCTAATTCCTGGAAACTGAATGTTACCTTGTGCGGTAAAGGGGACTTCGTGAAAGACGTGGAGGAATAGCCTCACTAGAGCCCTTAGAGGAGGGAGGAAGAGGAGAGGAGGGAGGAAGAGGAGAGGAGGGAGGAAGAGGAGAGGAGGGAGGGAGAAGCTGATGTGAACCTGCTGCGCTGCTGACTTTAGGAGGGGGAGAGGCTGTGAGCCCAGGAATGCCAGAGGCCTCCGGAGTCGGAGAATCCAGGAAATGCACCTCCCTGGGCGGGTGCTCCCCGAGGAGGCGCCCCACTGACAGATGCCCTGACTTTAGTGTGGTGAGGAGTGGGACTCGGCTGGGGCTTCCACCCTCCAGAGGTGTATATGATAGATACCTCTGTGTTGTGTGAAGTCCTTCACCTGGTGGCCATGTGTCACGGGAGCCATGGGAAGCTGACAGATGGTCTCTGGAGGGCCTCAGATGCCCATCAGCCTCGGGCTCTGAGAGGTGACAGCCTCACCAGCTGCCACTTTTATCACTTCCCCCAGGGCCGCTTGCCTGCCCACCCAACTTCCTGCCTCTTCTCTGGAAAACACTTCCTTTTCTACCTCTGACTGGTAACAGCGTCCAGACCTCTCCTGCAAAACCCATCCAGCAGGAAGATGACCGTTCTCCCATCTTGAGGGGATGAATGGCCAGTCAGACTGTGGGAGACTCTTCTCTTCATGTTTCTGGAACTCTGAGTACTTATCACAGAGAGGCAGTGAGGGCAAGGACCTGTCTTCTACTTAGTCTGGCTGTATGCCCAGCATATGGCTCCCCAAGACACCGAGGTCCCAAGACGCTGTCTTGATGTGAGCATTGGGCCACAGTCTTTGAAAATACATTGAACTTACTTGAAATCACCCAGGGGAGAAGTCATGTAAACTGAGTCCAGGGTCTCTCCATGAACAGCTGATGACTTCATAAGATTGGTGATGTTTGTCACTACACAGCAAACCTGGTCTCACAGTCACTATCCTGGGTTTCAGAGGTCACTGGTCCAATGGCCAGGCCTGGGTGAGGTCAGATGGCCAAATGGGCCTCTGGTTATGCAGGGTAGAGTGGACGAGGAGGCTGTGGCTTTCCCGGAGTGGGTGGGAGAAGGCCCTCCCCGCCTTTGGAGAGACCCTCCTGTGAAGGGAGCCCATGGTGCTTTGGAGCCACTGGGCAGGGCTCTCCCTCATGCCATGGCTGCTCCTACCCCAGACTCAGCCTGGGCCAGCCTCCCATCCTGAGGTCCACGACACAGAAGCGGGGCCCACAGGGTGGGAGCGATGGGGTTCTCAGGTAGGCCGATCTGTGTGGAAATGACCTTTCAAAAGCCACAGACAGAGGGACAGGAGGACGTTGCTCAGATGAGCCTCCTTGAAGCCAGCTGGGGCTGCCTCTGGTGACCCTGGGGGACCATCTTTGCCACAGCATAAAATCAGGAAACTCATGTTTCTGGCATTCACCAGGCACTCTTAGAAAGCAAATAGCTTTTGTTGGGTTTCGATTTATTACCATCTAAAATGTCATTCTCTGTATGGGTAATAAAAGATAATACGTTTTATGGTAGCTCCTTATGTTAAGGTTTTACAAAATCTGTTATTAAATGATCTGCGTAGAATCTAAATGAACCTTACTAGGTTACATGAAATAGCAAGGTGGTTTTTTCCCTTTCCTTTCCCCCAAATCAAGCGCAGCGAGAAGGGCGGCACTCTCTGTGTGTTTTCTAATCGCACAGCAGACGGTAATGCTTTTAAGGTCAGACGAAAATTGTGCTCTGCTGGGTAATCGGCTTCACAAAGTTACACATTGGTCACAACATCCAGCGAATTCAATTATAGACTCCTGGTGACAAAAACGCAGGAGCCCACCCCGGGTTGGGGGGAGGAGGTTGCTAAAATTAGGTTCTAAATGTCTAAGACTTGCAGTGATTTCAGCTTGACAACCTTGACCAAGCCAACAGGCCTCTGCATGTTAATAACTCCTGCTCATTAATTTCAGGTGCTTAATCAGGGTTCCATCCTCCCCTCAGAAAGTGCCATCGACACAGCCTTCCTTGAGTTGAATCATAGCAGTTTTTCAAACCCTGCTCCCATTCGGCGGTGATCCCCTAATCAAATCTGCCATCCGGGGTTACTTTTTATCAGCATTACACATTGTGCCTTAAGTCAAATGTGTTTTTATGCCAAGTTTACTTCTGCTTAGAGCTCTATTGCTAGCAATAATTCCAGGTAGCTTTCAACACAAAGGGGCCAGATGTGCAAGGCATGAGTCAGCCGTAACACCTGGCCACTCCAGCATGGATGGGAGAGCACTTTGGGACCTCCTCTTGATGCTGTCATTGGGTTACAGCCTCTCTAAATCATCCGAGGGACAAAGCCACGTAGGGTGGATCCAAAAATGACATCATTGCTGTTGTTTTGAAAACGAATTTCTATAGAATGGAGAAAAAGCAATGAGATTAACCCAGCCATGGGACAGCAGCCCTTTCCGTCACCTCCCTTTGGCATTATTTGCCGGTGCCTTGAAGACAGCCAGCCCTGCCCTGCTGCCCGGACCAACCCAGGTGTGACCTTGGCACCATCATCTATTTTGTTCTTGAATCCTCTTGGCCCAGCTGACAAAGGCAAAGCCAAGTGGCAGCCTGGAATGCTCATCAAGCAAGGAATAAAAAGTCAAATGCTACAACTCGACGCAGGGTCTTGCCCTGCGCAGCTGAGCCTCGCAGACAGATAGACTGTTGATGAAGCTGTGTGTTTTCCTTCGCAAATAATAAAACCTGCAAACATGCCCTTGGAGGGATCCTTTTTATTTTATTTTAAAAATAACAATAAATAGAGTTTCTGCCTGCCTGCTGGCCTCTCTCCAGAGTCCTTTTCAAAGAGGAAGAGAATTGAACTCTGCCGCCTATCTCTTTAGGAGGAAATTCCAGTGCCTCATTTTTCCTTCTCCTAGAGGGGCTACAGACCCCAGCCTGTGTTTAAAACACATCCTGTACCTCCTGCTCCCTCCTGGATCTATCCCCAAGCTCTAGGCCTTCCCACTCCATTCCGCACATGCCTGCCCCTTGTCTGTGCAGCTGGGTTCCACTCAGATCCTGTTATTCTAACAGTCACGGCCACATCCACCCAGCACCTCTGCTTTGCAAGACATACAGCGGACCCTTGACTTACGAACTCAGTTTGTTCATGGGGACCAGAGGTAACTCAAGTTGGTGGTAAGTCAGGAATATTTTTCCTTTAAGAAATAATGGAGATATCCCTAATGCATTCTGAGGCCCCCGAAGGACCCCCTAACTTTTTCACAATAAAAAAGGGTTGTATAATGTGTGTTATTTACCAGAAACACCAATAATTTTCCTAGTGTACTCACCAGGAAGTTAGAAATGTGCCTGGCTTGCTGGGAACAGCAGTTTCGTGCCGCACTCACCGTCCTGGGGACACCTCTGGCTGTGGGGAGGGAGGACGCAGGGACGGGACGGCGGTCGCTGTGGAGGGAGCACTCCCTGCCCCGTCCGCAGGAGCGTTGGGACTCGGGCTCTGCTGTGCTTTCTTTGCTGGGAGAGGCTGTGGCCCCAGGATCTGCTGCTGGCTCATCCTTTTCAGAACTGCAAACTGGCCTAGGCTTGTCTGTCTCTGTCTCTTCTTTAATACCGTTCTGTAGTGCGACATGATGTTGTCTCTTAGTGACCCTTTCTATGGTGACAATTACCAGGGATGCCTGAAGTGAGTCCCCAGTCTCCTGCCAGATGTTACAGAGCATGGTGGAAAAGAAAAGAAAGAGCAGGAGACAGAGCGTGCAGCAAGGATCTGGGTTGACCTGCTCTCATGGAATAAAGGCTCAGCATCCCAGATAGCCACCATTTTATTTGGCTCATGCAGGGGGAGGGGTTCTGTGCTTTCCCTGGAACAGTATAGAAGCAGTGGTTGAGTGGGCAAGTTAAACATCATAGAGGAGATTTGGTAACACATGCTGGCCTCAAACTCACAGCAATCCTCTTGTCTCAGCCCCCCAAGCGCTGGGATAATGGCAAAACAGCCAGTTTTCTGTGTTACGTGCTAAGTCTCTTATAGAGCTTTCTTTGAGGTGGAGACCAAGATGGTGGAGCAGTAAGCAACAGAGAAACCAGCCTCTCAAAGAGTCGTCATCCAGATACTGGAATATAACATTGTGAGGAAGACAAGAAGGAAGGAAGTGGGCCCGCTGGACTCAGGAAGAATCTAAAGTGTGAATTGAGGCCCAAAGAGAGAGTGAAGAGAAAAACTTCAACATGGTGCCTTCTCTCTGAGATGGGATTCACCGCCTGAGAGGAGTGGTTTGAACCCACAGATGCACCGTCATGGTGAGGGTGACAGCTGGCAACCCCAGAGGCCTCTGCAGAGAGATGTGGCAGTAGAAGGGGACAGTGGACATGGAGGACTGCGTTGGCTAGTGGTGAGTGCTGAGCACTTTGTCTTCCTATGGGAGAGAGTGATTGGCTGGTTAAACTCAGAACCTAGGACTGCTGCAGACTCCATCTAGCAGCTCCCAGCTGGGCTCAGACCGGGGGAAATTGCTTAGGCAGCGGCGCACCTGGTGTATCTGATCTCAGGGCAGGACTGCTGAGATTATCAACTGCCCCAGCAGGAAGCTACTGCTGGCTTGCTGGGATAGCTTGGCACGATTTAGGATTCTGTCTGTCTTCATGGGTTTTCTACTAGTGAAACCAGAGAGAAGCCTGAAGTGAACTGATTTTCATTTTTTCTGCGAGTGTGAAGGTGGCTCCTAGCCTCTTTGTGGGTGTGGTTCTGCTCTGGTCTTCCTTTCATCTCCTCCATCTCTTTTCTTTCAGTCTGTACCAGGTCCCCACAGTTGGCATGATCTCCCTTTGTCCTCCAACCTTCCTGCTGATTTCCTTCTCTTCTTCTAATTCTCTGTTTTCTACTTAACCCATTTAAAGTTTTTAACCCCCAAGTGCAAAATTGACACACTAAGGAATTCTACACTGCATATAATTTTCTGATTTGTTTTACATTTTGTTTATATAATCACAAATCTAGTTCATATGGTTAGAAGTGGCAAATTGAGAGTTAGCTTAGTTTGTTATTTTCTAGGCTGTTTTTGATGCTATTGGTACCACTAAAGCCCAATTGACTTAATTCTTCTAAACAGCTGTTGGCCGTGATAATCCATGACAGATTGACTAAGGGTCACAGAAAATACTGTGGCACAGTGCCAAAGAGCCGAGGCGTAGGCCAAATGAGCAACAACTTCTCATCTCTAAGAAACTGAAGAGGTTGGATCTTCCAACAGACTCAAAACCCCAAAACCAGCTACATCTGGAAGATACTTCAGAGAAGTAATCATTACTGGAGGGCCCTAAGTATTACCAATAAAGCAAACCACCATAGGCAATTTGTGAGCATCGCCCCAAGAATTAAACTTAAAAAAGAGAAAATAAAATGAAAAGACACTTAAACAAAATGCAACCCCAAATATTCAGTTCACCAGAGGCAAATCCAGGGGCCAATGAGGTGAGATAATCTGAAAGCCCCCATCAGGCCTGTCTGAAGTGGTAACAACAAAGAAATTGAATGAAGCTCTGGAAAAAACGAAATCAGAAATAACCTCTCAGATGACTTCAGAGATCATCAAAATACATACTGTGCTTAATGACATTAGAGCAGACAGGCAAAAATAGACTAGTTTAAGAAAATTATGGAAGCTCAGCCTTTGAAAGAAATGGAATCCATAAAGCAGATTCAAGAAGATACCTAGGAGAGTAAAAACTCCACTGAAAGTATTCAAAGCAGATTAGGCCAATGTAAGGACAAGGATCTCAGATATTGAAGACAGGCTTGCAGTTAGTGACCAGGAAAAGAAAGATTTTTCAAAAATAGCAAGGGGCCATGAGAAATCAATCCAGCAGCTGCTAGATGGGACAAAGAAGAATGACTTAAGATTGATTGGAGTCAATTAAAAAGTAGGAGATCCCACATATGACATTAAAAAATGTTCACAGACATAATGGCAGAAAACTTTCCTTGTAGACAAAAAGAACTTGGCATAATGATAAATGAGGCAAATAGAACTCCAATTAGCCATGATCAAAAAAACTACAGCCAGGCATATCATAGTCAAGATTCCAGAAATTCAACATGAGAACAGGATCTTAAAAGCTGTTAGAGAAAAGAAACAAATCACATATAAAGGAAAGCCCATCAGAATCACAGCTGACTTCACAGTACAAACTCTGAAGTCAAGGAGAGTACAGGGTAAAGGATTTCAAGTTCTAAAGGAAAATAATTTTCAACCTAGATTGATGTTCCCTGCAAAACTTTCATTCAAAATTGATGGAGAAATAAGATACTTCCATGACCAAGAGCATCTGAGGAAACTTAGGACCAACAAACCAGCACTCCAGAATGTTCTGAAGGACATTCCAGAAAGAGATAATAAGGACTACAGTTCCATGAACCCCAACAGAAGGAATACACCAGGGAAGGCAAATGATTAGAGGGAAGGGAAAAAAGAGGAGCAACAACAGGAAAATAACATGACAAGGATAAGTCAATACATAATAGTTATAACCATCAATGTTTATGGTCTCAGTTCACCAATCAAAAGACACACACTGGCAGAATGGATCAAGAAGCAAGATCCAACAATACTTTGCATACAAGAAACATATTTAATTCAAAAAGAAATTCATATACTGAAAGTCAAAGGATAGAAAACAATACTCCATGTGACAAGAACCCAGAAAAAAGCAAGGGTAGCTATTCTATTTGCAGACAAAGGGAATTTCAAACCAAGATTGATTAAGAGAAATAAAGAAGGTCACTGAAGTCTCATACAGGGAACAATCCAAGAGGAAGAGATAACAATCATAAATATATATGGAAGAAATATCAGTGCACCAAACTATTCAAAACATGAAAAAAAAATCAAATAATCCTTAATACAACTGTATTGGGAGACCACAGTACCTCACTGTCACAAAGAGACGGATCAACTAGACAAAAACATCAATAATCAAATATTAGAACTAAATCAAATTTGTGGACAAATGGACTAAATAATTGTCTATAGGGTGTTCCACCCCACGACATCAGAATATACATTCTTCTCAGCTGCACATGGGATGATCTCCAAAACAGACCATATATAGGCTCACAGAATATGCTTAAATAAATGCAAAGGAATTGAAATTATCTCCTGCATGCTCTCAGAGCACAGTGCAATGAAATTGGAAATCCATCATAAAAGAAATCACAACAACTTCATAAACACATAGAAATTAAATAGCACCCTACTGAACAACCAATGAGTTACAGATGAAATTGAATAAGAAATTAGACAATTTTTACAGGTGAATAATAATGAAAATACAACATACCAGAAATGGGACATAATGAAAGCTGTCTTAAGAGGGAAATTTATAGCACTAAATACCCATATATATCAGGAAAACAGAGCAAGTGCATATAAATGACTTAATGGTGAACCTCAAACTTCTAAAAAAAGAAGAGCAGGTTAAGCCAAAAGCTAATATTAGGAAGGAATTATAAAGATCAGAGAAGAAATTAATGCACTGAAGACTAAAAAAATACATAGAATCAATGCATTGAAAAGTTCATTCTTTGAAAGATTACATAGAATTGACAAACCCTTATCCAACTTTATCAAGAAAAGGAAAGACTCAAATCCATGCAGCTAGGAATGAAAAGGGTAAAATCACAACAGACCCTGCAGAAATCCAGAAGATCATCTATACCTACTTTGAAAACTTGTATTCTGCTAAGATGGAAAATACTGAAGAAATGGTCAGATTCCTAGAGACATATGAATTACCAAAGTGGAATCAAGAAGATATAAAAATCCTAAATAAACCAATATCAGTCAATGAAATTGAAAATGTAATTTAAAACTTATCCACAAAGAAAAGCCCAGGCCCTGACAAATTCACTGCTGAATTCTTCAAGGAATTTAGAGAAGACCTAATACCACCACTTCTCAAACTCTTTAATGAAATTGAAAGGGAAGCAATACTTCAATATTCATTCCTGGAAACGAACATTACCCTGATAGCAAAACCAGAGAAGGACCCAGCTACGAAAGAGAATTACAGCACTGTTTCCCTAATGAACATTGATGCAAAAATCCTCAGTAAGATACTGGCAAACAGACTGCAACAAATCATCAAGAAGATTATACACCACGATCAAGTGGGATTCATCCCAGGGACGCAGGAATGGTTCAACATACATAAATCCAAAAATGTAACACATCATATTAACAGAGCCAAGGACAAAAATCATATGATCTTCTCAATAGATGCAGAAAAAGCTTTTGACAAAGTTAGGCACCCATTCATGATAAAAACTCTACAGAAAATTGGAATAGGTGATCTTTATCTCAATCTGATAAAAGCCATCTAAGACAAACCATCAGCCAACATCATGCTAAATGAACAAAAACTGAAAACTGTCTCTCTAAAATGAGGAACAAGGCAATAATGTCCACTGTCTCCACTCTTATTCAACATAGTACTAAAAAATTTAGCTGGAGCAATTAGACAAGAGGAAGAAATAAAAGGAATAAATATAGGAAAGGAAGAAGTTAAACTATTGTTATTTGCAGATGACATGATACTCTACATAGAAGACCCCAAAAACTCCAGCAAAAGACTACTAGATTTAATAAGCAAATTAAGTAATGTAGCTGGATACAAAGCCAACACTCAAAAATTGATGGCCTTCCTGTACATGGATAACAAAGTCATCGAGAGAGAAATCAGGGAAATGACACTTTTCACAATAGCATCGCAAAAGACAAGAGAGAGAAACACCTAGGAATCAATATAACAAAGGATGTAAAATACTTCTATATTGAAAACTACAGCATTCTGAAAAAGGAGATTGAAGAGGATATTAAAAAAATGGGGAAGATATCCCATGCTCTTGGGTAGGAAGAACCAGTATAGTGAAATGGCCACACTTCCAAAACTGTTATACAGATTCCATGTGATCCCAATCAAAAGTCCAATAGCGTATCTCATAGAATTAGAAAAAACAATCCTAAAATTCATCTGGAACCAGAGGAGACCTAGAATAGAAAGGCAGTCCTGGGCAACAAAGACAAGACAGGGGGCATCACAATCCCTGACTTGAAATTATACTATAAAGCTACTGTGATAAAAATAGGGTGGTACTGGCAAAAAGCCAAAACAGACCTGAAGATCAATGGAACAGATTAGAAGGTGCAGAAACAACTGCAAACACTAACCCACTTACCTTTGACCAAGGTGCCAAACATTCACTGGAAGAAAGACAGCATCTTTAATAAATGGTGCTGGAAAACCTGGCTTTACAAGTACTGAGGATTAAAATTGGACCCATATCTTTCACTGTGCAATAAGCTAAAATCCGAATGGATCAAAGATCTTAATATTAAAACAGAAATATTAAATCTGCTTGAAGATAGAGTAGGTAAAACTCTTTAAGACATGGGCATAGGCAAAGACCTTACAAACAGAACTCAAACTGCACAGGAACTACCACAAAGAATCAACCACTGGGATCTCACCCTACTGAAAAGGTTTTGCTCTTCAGAGAGAAACCATTAACAGAGTTAAGAGACAACCCACAATGTGAGAGAAGACGTTTACCAGCTGTACCTCAGACAAAGGAAAACTATGGACATACAAAGAACTAAAAAAATCCAACATTTAAATACCCAATCCAAAAATGGGCATTTGAGATGAATACACATTTCTCAGATGAACAAATACAAATGGAAAATAAATATGTGATAAAATGCTCAACATCATTGGTCATTTGAGACATGCAAATGAAAACGACACTGAGATTTCACCTCACCCCAGAAAGAATTGCTCGTATCAAGAAATCAGCCAGTAACAAATGCTGGAGAGGCTGTAAGGAAAAAGGAAGCCTTCTCCACTGCTGGTGGGAGTGTAGACTGGTGCAACCACTGTGGAAATCACTGTGGGGATTCCTCAAAAAACAAGGACTAGGTCTCATTTGACCCAGCTATTTCCCTTCAGGGTACCCTTCCAAAAGAATTAAAACATCATACCACAGTGATATATGTGCACCCACGTTTATAGCAGCACAATTTTTAATAGCTAGATCTTGGAAACAACCTAAATGCCCATCACCTGAGGCATGGATAAAAAAGGTGTGGTATTTTTCCATAATGGAGTACTACTCGGCCATAAAGCAGGATAAATTTATAGGTAAATGGGTGCAAATTGAGACCATTATCATAACTGAAATAAGTAAAAAACATGTGTAAACATCGTATTGTCTCACTAGTGTAAGAAGCTGAAAGAAACAACATATATGTATATATATGTATATAAAAATAGTTAAGAGAGTTATACTGTTAATTTCTCTGAGTTCACTGAAGAGAAAGATTTGTGCTGGTCTTGTTTGGATAACTTAATGCAGATGTCCTGTGCTCTGGGTAAATGATTTGGGGATGACAGTGCACAGTGTATGTACCACTATTGCCCCCTGATTGACATGCCTTGAAATTTTCATTTTTTTCACTCTTTGAAATAAAATGGATTGAAAAAAAAAATAAAGTGAAACAGCCTTCTTGCTGACAGAGAAAAGTTTAGAGGTCTGCATTGAGGATCAGACCATCCATAATATCCCCACAGTCCCAAAATCCGAAGCTGCACTTGACTCTGTTCCATTCAGGGAAGGATGAGAGAGCTGAAGAAACTGCAGAAGAAAAGCTTGAAGCTAGTAGAGACCAGTTACTAAGATTTGAGCTTTAAGGAAAGCAAATGTCTCCGTAATGTGGAAATGCTGCCAGTGCAGCCAGCGCTGATACACAAGCAGCAGTAAATGATTCAGCAGATGGAGGGAAGATCTAGCTAAGCCAAGGAATAAATCCAGTGTTGATGAAATGGCCTGCTGTCAAAGCAAGGGGCCAGCTGGGACTCCAGTGGCTGCAGTGCCACACCGACCTTCTTGTCATGCTTACTCTACTGGCAACTGGGTTGAAGCCATGTTTATTAGTGGCTCTGAAAGTACTAGAGCTCTTAAGAATCTGTCAGATGTACTTTGCCTGTGCGCTGTAACAGAACACCAAAGCCTGATGACAGCACATCTTTTTTCTAATATAGCTTACTGAATAGCTTAACCCCAACATTGAGAACTACTGCTATGAAAAGATTCATTTCAAAATGTTACTGCTCACTGAAATTATGCCTACTTGCTCAAGAGTTCTGACAGCATGTACGGTGAGAATAAAGTTGTTTTCATGCCTAACCAACCACACCTGCTCTGCAGCCCATGGATTAAGGAATGATTTCAACATTCAAGTAATTAGTTAAGAAATAAATTTCAAGCTGGATGTGGTAGCACATGCTTGTGACTCCAGTACTCAGGAGGCAGGAGCAGAAGGATTGCCGTGAGTTCAAGGGCAGCACATGCTACACATTAAGTCCAAGACCACCCTCAACAACAGAGAAATAAATAAATAAACTTCATACATCCAGAGCTTCCATAGATAGTCAGAGATGCTGGTTAAAGTACAATGAAACCCTTCTGGAAATGATTCACTAGTCTAAGTGCCACTGTGAATATTTATCAGCTAAGTGTGGTGGCCCATGCCTGTCTGTCAGCACTCTAAACGGCTGAGCCAGGAGGACTGAGATCAAATTCAAGCCCAGCCTTGGTAATTTAGTCTAAGTGGGACCTTATCTCAGAGTAAGAGAGGGCTAGGGACGAAGCTCAGTGCGAAAGCCCTGGGCTCAGTCCCCTGTAAGGCCAAAAAAGAAAAAAAGGAAGAAGGAAGAGAAGAAAGAAGGAAGGAAGGAAGGGAAGAAGCAAGGGTTAGAGTATTTGTCATTTGTGAGAGTCAAAATATCAGTCTTAACAGGAGCTTGGAAGAAACGGATCCCAAGCCTCACAGGTGACTCTGAAGGCTCGGGACTCCAGCGGAGGAAGGGACACGGATGTTTAGAAACAGAGAACGAGCATTAGAAGAGGACACTGATGGTATTCACGCGATAAAATTTTGACAGATGAGTAGATGCTTCTGTTAGATAAGGAAACAAATCCTTTCTTGAATCGGAATCTACTCCTGGTGAAGACATTGCGAACATTGTTGAAATGACTAAAGGACTCCGAATGCACACTTTTAGTTGATAGAGAGGAAGTGGAATTTGAGAGGACTGATTCCAGATTTGAAGGAATCAATCTACTGTGGTACAGATGAGGATTCTGAAACCCCAGGACACACAGATCCTCACTGGGGTGCTAGGGTTGAAACTCAACTTCCTGGCCCCTTGCCTGCCCTTTCCACAGCTCTGCTGGGGAGCAGACACAGTACTTGTCACCTGCCCCGTAGCCCGAAGCCAGCGAAGGAGGTAACGTAGGCTTCTCTATGGGCACCCAGTCTGATGGGGGGGGCCTTGGGAACATGGGACTGCTCTGCATAGGGTCACACTCCCATATGTCTCTTTGAACAACCTCCACCAAGACTCCCATGACTGTAACTATGATATGTCAACTTCCGAGCATCAAGAAACGCCTAGCAAATTAGTAAAGCCTAGTTCTGGTCACGTCTGTGGGTGACTGATATGTAGATCAGCAAGCAGAGGGGGAAAGACCCGCCCCAGACATGAGTGGGATCAAACAATGGGCTTGTAGCCTGGGTGGAATCAAAAAGGGAGAGAAGGAAGTGTGCTTATTCCTGAAGGACCCCAGTCTTTGCTGTCACCTGTGGACATCGGTCTAGTTTCTTCTCCTTCCAATGCAGACTCAATCTGGCAACTTTACAGCAAGCTTCCAGGTCTCTGACTTGGACAGGTGCTGCATCCTGATCCCTCTTGGACAGCGATCACCTTCTTCAGCTGAGCAGCTACTGAGTTCTCCAGATTTCCGGCACACGGATGGCCACTGTGGATTCTTCTGCCTCTGAATCTGTAAGCCTACCTGATAAATCTCCTTGCATAATTATACAGGTATTTTCTTATGATTCTTTTCCTCTAGAGAACCCTAACTGATACCTCTCCAAATGTCAGCCTTCTTAGGAAGACCTCCATCACCCCGCCTTTCAGTCCTACCCACTCCTGTCACCTCTGAGGGCTTCAATTACCACCTGTCTCTTTTATGTCCAAATGTCCCTAATTCCCAGAGCCACACTTCCAACTGCTTTCTCAACCTTTCTACCCAGATGTCTGCAGACACAGCAATGTCTCAAGCAAGCACGGTGATGGCCCGGCCCAGCACACTCCCTCCTCACCCTGGCTAATAGCATCAACCCTGTCCAAGCAAGCAAGCGGGTCCCAGTTTTCCTCTCACTGCCACAGCACGCAGCCTAGTGGCTTGCTCCTGACAGACTCATGTCACTCTTCCTCACTCTTCCTGCCACCTTTGCCTCTTCTGGGTCACTGTCACAGCACACCAGCATGGCTAGCCTGAGATGAGCAGAATACAGGTAGCCTGTGCTCTTAGGAATGCAGAAATTCATGTCTGCATTTCCTCACAGATGCTTTCTTTGTATTCAAACTGGTGAAACCATACAGTCTCCTCACGCCCCTTTCAGAGCCCTTCTGTCTTTGAAACCTTCACTGAAATCTCTGTTGCTTTTGCCCAGCTTCCTGGCAGCACACATCACATTGCGTCCCAATCTACTTCTGATTCTTCCCTTCTTTCCTGCTATGAGATTCTTGGAGGAAGCAATCGTGTTTGAATTATTTGCTGTTAGCTTGTGGCAATGTGAAAATAGCTTGGACCTTATAGCCAAAATAAGAAGACAAATCTCAGTTCTTTGTAACAGCTGTGTGACTGTGGGAAAATCACACTCTGGTACCTGGGTCCCCTGCTTCCACAAAAGGAAGTAATCATATCACTTCTCCAGGACTATGGTAAGGATGAAATGAGGTAACTCCTAGGTGTTACCGAAAATGTAACTGGGTCCACAGAGAAAACGCAGCAAGTCATAACAGGCAGAACCATGGGATTGATATCCTACAAGCCCTAGAGAGGTAAGCCCTCAAAATCAGAGCCTCTGAGAGTGGGGTTTCATCCCAGGGAAATGAGGACTGTCTTCATGGGGTGACTTGTGGCCCCCAAAAGCTAACCCCAATGTGATCTTATTCAGAAAAAGGGTCTTTGCAGATATAATTAAGGCAGGGATCTCAAGACAAGATCTTCCTTGGTTAACTGGATAGTATCTAAATCCTGAAGTGCCCTTATAAGCTACACAAAACAAAACAGACAGAGATAGTTGCATCTACTTTTTTTTCTACTACAGGCATACATGATTTGCAAAGTAAAATGTTACCTTAAAGTTAAAAGACATAGTATTTACAGTGGTCAACTCTCTTACTGCTGGGACAAAATACCTGGCACCTACAATTTAAAGGAGAGGTTGACTTGGCTCATGGTTGCAGAGGGTTCGGTGTATGGTATGCTGGCTCCGAGGCAGAAATAGCATGTTAGAAAGATCTGGTAGAGGAAAGCTGCTCACCTCCTAGCAGTGATAAGATAGATAGAAAGCAAGGAGCCAGAGACAAGAATACACCCTTCCAGGTCATGTTCCTAGTGACCCACCTCCACTCAGGCCCCAGCTCCTAAGAGCACATCCAGCTATAAACTTGCCAGTGGATGACCCCACTGATGAGTATAACATCCCCATGATCCAGTCATCCTCCAAAACCCCACCTCTGAACACATGAGACTTTGGGGGACATTTTACATCTAAACCAAAACAATATTTAAACAAACGAGCCAAAGCAAATACAAAAATCTCTCTCAAGAGATGTTTTACTATATATCTGTATCTCCTTAAGACTTTCGACCTTCATTACTTCGTTGATGAGACCCAACACTCAAAGTTAAAGGAGGGAAGTTTTATTTAGCTCATGGTTTATAAAGCTTTCAGTACATAATGAGCTGGTTCCAAGGCTGGGCGGTTTGGCAGAGGGACATTGCAGAGGAGAACAGTTCAATGCAGGAAAAGACAGCAAAAGCAGCAAGGGACTTAACCAGTATCTTTCTATCCCTTTTATCTTATCCAGGCGACTTAGGGCAGGTCACACTCATACTCTTAATCCTAGTGCCCTTGATCCCAGCACTGCACCATGAATCAATCCCAGTGTCACACACTCTAGATCCAACACCTCTGAAAAATCACCACCCATGACCACATGCATCTTTGTGTGTGGAGGGGCTTCTAAACACAGGCCATAACAGGTTGCTTTTCCATTATGAGCCTAATGAAGAAAAATGAATTAAGCCAAGCATCATATAGCCCAGACAACTCCAAGCTAGACAGACTTGGGCTGAGTGTCACCCACTGAGGCAGCCTGATGACACCGGCAGTGCATGGAGCAGTCCTGCCAGCTCACGTTCATCGTCAAGCTGAGCTCGACACACCTCACCCACCAGTGAGGAATCCAAAGCTCATAGTGGGCGCCTTCATTCAGTCTGCAAATATTCATTGAGAGCTGGTGGGGCCAGACACACAGATAAAAGTTACAAAGATTCCCTTCCTCGTATTACATTCAACATGAGGAGACAGATTGGAAGTGAAATCAACAGTGACAAATGTTAGGGGAAACACTAAATAAGTAGGGGGGTAGAAAGTTCTAGGGTGGTCCAGAGGCTCAGTTTTTAAAAGGGTGGCCTAAGAGGTTAACATCTGAGTGAAACTGTGAGGGTATTAAGTGGGCATTGTCTAGATATTCTGGAGAACAACTACATAAGAGAACTAGCAGGTAGCTACAAAGGCCCTGAGGCAGCAGCGTATGGAATGGATATTTAAATTGGAAATATGAAAAAACATGGTAAGTCATTTAAAGACTGATTTCTGACCTTCCTGCTACCCCACTCTATTTATTGTCCAGGCAGTGAGTCCTGTTTACAATACGGGAAATTCCGTGGATGCTCCCATAGGTAAAGGGCTTCACATGAGACCTAGGAGGGAGGCAGCCACACCTGTCTGCTACATATCTGTATTCACCTGCTAGATGAATGAATACACGCAGCAAAGGCTTTTATATAAGAGAAAAAAGACTGTGATCATTTCAAAGAGAATGAAAATCCCATTTCCTTTAATGCCAGCTGATGTACAATCTGCCCAAATCTGGGTATCAATGCAAAATCAAAAGCTGGGATTTTAATAAGATAAAACATTTAAAAACAAACAGACTATGTGGCACCATCTGTGGGGGAGGACCCTTCCTTCATCATGGCGCTTGAATGAGAAGCCGTGAAATATCACTCACTGGAAACAAACAGATTGTGAACGCTGGGCACTGAGTAGCCTTGATCCCGGATGTATGGTCTTCCTGGACCGCATTTCATGGGTATCCAAGTTGACTGACTCTGCTTCCTTCGTTTGTTTCTCTTCTGTCCTCCCCTTTCTGTTCCTACTACATCTCCTGTAGCTCAGGCTGACCTCCCTGAGTCCTCTCTTGCCACTTGAAGCATATTTTCTTACACTCAGATTTAACCTTCACTTGATTCTCAGCATACTGCTACAGCGCGCTCAGTCTTTCTGTGACTCCCGATTGCTCTAATTATACTGTCTGAAGCATTGTCCCTTACCTACCAATAGCTCACGTGATTGGTTACACGGGTCAGGGTCTCTCCACCTCTGTGCCTTTGCCCAGGGCTGCTTCTGGCCATGTGTCACCCAGGCAAGCACTGACTTGTTAAGTCCTAACTCATAAGTAACACCTCTGGAACACCTGCCCCGATTCTACAATATGTAAGTGGGGCTCCAATTTCCCACACTCTCGCTGTACCTTATCCATGTCCACACTGAATATGACACCTGACTTATCCCACTGGCACCTGAGGCTCTGGGCAGCCTGTGAGCTTCTCTGTTCACACCAGGATAGCTCCTGGGACAAGACAGGCCCTGAATAGACGCTTGTGGACAGGAAGATGGCCTCAGGAGGGCTCATTTTTGGTGGCTGGGCTCCCCAGGCCCAGCAGGATGCCCTCATCCTCTGGTCTGGACAGCGAGGTGAAATGGGGGTACTGTGGTCTGTGGACTCAGACAGCGCGAGGCATAGCCCTCTCTCAGGCCTTAGCCCCTGTGTGGAACACAACTAACATTGTGGTCCTGTAGAAATGCCTCCTCAGACAATGGGAACACCACTGGCTACTTGGGAAAGCTGTCATGAGGATTAAACATGAAGATTTTTGCAAAATTCTCTGCACAGCATGGAGCCCAAGCTCAATAAAAGGGAAGTCTTGGGGGACTGATTCCACTATCACTGGCTGCACAGGCGACTGTGCGCAAGTGAACGTGTCTCACTGTTTGTAGAATAGCAGGATAGCAGTACCCGCCTTACAGCTGGATGTGAGGACAAATGAACTGATACATGTGCAGCACCTAGTAGTGGATATTTATTAACATTTCTGCACCCTACAGCCTCTGACTCCTAATTTCCCCAAGCCGTAAGCTGTTTGAAGCCAGGGATCACTGTGTCTTTTCATGGTCTTGGTCCTGAAATCTAGCTTAGCACCAGGTACATAATAAATGCTCATTAAATAATGGTGACTCCAGTGTCTGAACAAACCCAAATATTTGCTGGGCTCTTTGTTTCTCTAAACCATACCCAGCCTTTACGGCTCAGCTCAAGCTTCTCCCTTCTCCTGCAAAGCCTTCCCCACTCCTGGTTGTAAGTTCCTGATGTCTGTCCTTTCTTGTAATATCCCTCAGCCTGGAACCTCCATGGGCTGTTTCCACTTTACCCAGCCCTCAGGAAGCTTGGCGGCTGTGTGGACGTGGCATCTTAGTGGGCTCTGAACCAGCCAGCAGCTCATTGCTGGGTCTGCACCCTGAAAGCCTGAATGCCAATGGATTCCACCTCAGGAAGGTGGGCCCAGGCCATGAGGAGTGGATGATTTCACAGGGTCTGAGCAAGTCACGAATGGCTGCAGACTCCTCCTCATCCAGGAACAACTGGCCAGGCTAAATTCTCACAGATGGGCCATTTAAACCTCCTCATTACACTCCCAGAAAAAAAAAAAACAAACTGTGCTCAAATCCACCAACCATAGCTCTTTGCGGCACTAAAGATTGCTGCTGTTTAAGCCAGAGGCATCCACATTAAAAGTAAATGCTTAGCAGGAGAATATGTAATGACATGGAAAATGTTTCTATTGTACTGTTGAGAAGAAAACCACAATTTCGGAATTGTACGAACAGCGAGATCTCATTTTTGTAAAAAAAAAAAAAAAGACATTTATATATCACAATATGTAAATAGAGCAGGAGAACTGTACACAGCAGGATATTAGCAGCAATTATCTTTGGCAGATGAGGTTATGCAATTTTAATTTTAACCTGTAGGTCCTTTTCTAATTTCTTTTTCTTTCTTGTTTTTACCAATGAATATCTATCAGTTAGAGGTTAGAAAAGAGAATAGGTTTTTTTTTATCAGAGCTAAAATGAAATGGCCAAGGTGTTTCAGGTGTGTCTGTGGTTCTGTTGGGGCTGCATCGCAAAGAGTGTGGCTCGGGGTGGTGGAAGGGGCTCTTGCTCCTGCAGTCCCCTCTGCAGTCCTCTGGGAATCGACCTGAACCCGTGCTCCCAGGCTGCATGTGGCAGCAGACAATGTCTGTGCGAACAGAGATGAGGTGACCATTGGTAATTACGAGAGGGGCATCCATGAGGACCTCAGGTGACGCTACCGAGAAGGTGCTAAGTAAAGAGCATGCACCTCTCGTTGGGTCTCTAACTGTCAGCGTGCAGGCCTGAGCGCTTATATCTCAGACAGCCCCAGAGAACCCGAGAACCAGGCCCGACGGCTGCTGGGAGGGAATCGAGCATTCAATAAAACATTAATTGGCACTGAGGCTTGAGACGCAGGCCTTTAAAAGATTGTGCTGGCAAACCTGGTCTTTCCCCTTTCTTCTGTATAAGGAAGGGACAGAAATCTTGTCAGGAAATGCGGGAGGACAGGAGCTGTTTGACTCTTCCTCAGCCAAGACATCCACCATCTGTAGGCTGCCGTGACTGTGACAGTGTCATGAAGCCCCAGCTTAGGGTGGACATGGAAGTCTGTAGCCGGTCATCAGGCTGACGCCAACGCCCAGGAATTCAGGGGAGACGTACGCTGTGACAGTGTATGGGACCTCCACACTGTTGACATCTGAATGTCTGGTACTGGGTTTATTAGTTATTCAGTCATTTAAAAATACAAGGAGATGGATATTATCAAGGAAATGAGAAGATGATGTCTAGAGTGGGAGAAAATAGTCAGCAAGCTGTAAAATGGGTGAAGGTCCAATATTCAGAACAGATGAGGTGTATTTATAACTCAACAACAAAAAGTCATACAAGCAAATTAAAGTACAGGCAGGAGATTTGAATAAGCATCTCTCCAAAGAAGATAGATGAGTGACCAATGATCACAGGAAGTTACGCTTGATAGCACTAATCATTAGAGAAATGCAAATCAAAACTACCATCAGCGCCTCACATGTCTGTTAGGATGGCTCCAGTAAAAAGCAAGTAAAAGAACAAGTACTGGCAAGGGGTGGAGAAATTGGAACCCTTTGCCTTGTTGGTTAAAAGGAAGAACTGTTATGAAGACCATTTGGCTGTTGTAGTAAATACAGAATTACCATCCCCAGATATATACCCCAAAGAACTAAAAGAGGGCCTCCAGCACGTGTATGTACACACGTGTTCACAGCACTGCATGCCGGCCACAGGGTAGGCACCATCCCAGTGTCCATGAACAGAGGGACCGCTGAGTAACTGATACTGCCTGCAAAGGAAACCGTCAGCCTAACAAAGAACAGAGTACGGACACGCGCTGTAATGTGGCTGAATCTCGAAAACTGAATGCTGCATCTTTTGTAATTTCATGTATCTCAAATGTCTATAACGGACCAGTCCAGAGAGACAAACAGTGAATTCTCAGGTGCCAGGGTCTGGGAGGGGAAGTGGAGGATGAGAATGGGGCTGCTTAGTGGATCTGGAGTCTCTTTTTGGGGCAATGAAGGTATATGGAATAGATGTGGGTGGTGGCTGTATAACATCGCAAGTGTATGTTCACTCCCAAGTGGTTAGTGTTATGTTAGCTGATTGTTACCTCCATGTAAAAAATTCCTGGTGGGTGACTCTGACCATGGGCTCATTGCTGGAACCACAGAGGTGAGTGAGGAACCCTGTACTTAAGGAGACCACGGCCAGTGCAGGAGGGTGCTGATCACAGAATTTCTGTTTAGTCTGACTGTGAAGTAGGTGATGACCATTAGTGTCCACAAGAAAGACCTGAGTGGCTCTCAGATACCAGGAAAGCTTCTCAAGGGACTTTTCTCTTTCATTCATCAGTGGGCACGCGTCTGGGCTACTTCTACCTTCCAGCCATCATGGTAACACTGTTGGTAATGTGCAGGCACAAGTTGGTGTGTGGGTGTGGTTTTTTTGCTCTTCCTAAGTCCGCACAAATTGATACCTTTCCGAGTGCTTTCTCCTGGGCTGGAGTTCTGAAACTATAGTTCAGGGATGTCCCAGGAGTGAGTGCAGGACCTGCTGATCTTAGAAGTCATGTGTGAAATCATGGTTCCCTGTACCACATATCCTGGAGAGATATCACCTGGATTCCAACTGGGGTTGGGCATGGCTTGGTCTTGATTTGGGAAGCCACTACTGAGGCAGAGGGAAGAGAGGGGGCTGATGTGTGGAGTCCTGCTGTGCTCAGAGGTCCTTGTGCCACCCCTAGGGGCGACGAGGAAAGGGGTGGACTGTGAGGGCCACGGTAACAGATGCCTGTGGAGGCCATTTGTGGAGGTCAGGCTTGAAGCTGGGTCTGACTTCAGAGCAGGTGCCATAACCTGCAACCTGGTTCAGACTTTGATCTGCACCTCCTCCAGGTCACAGCTGCTTTTCCTTCCCAGGATCTTCAGGAGGAGGCTCCCAAGAGGACTGTGCCATGGAGGGCCTGCTGAGGCCACTTGTGCAGAGCTGGGAAGTCCAGTGTGTCAGTAAGCAGACTTACTGTGTCACAGCTTTAGACTCTGGAGACAAGTTTGAATACATGAGTGCAGCTTCCAAGTACAGGGAGCTGGGTGCTTGCGTCTGACCATGCAAAGTGTGCATAGAGAAGACAGTGACAGTGTTAGTGACAACACCATAGTGACAGCATCTGTCTCCATTTCCAGAGCATTTTTGAGCAGGCACTTGCCCCCCTTGTCTGAGTCCTTGTGACAACACTGCAGGTCACAGTCTGCTATGTTCTCATTTCTGTCAGAACTTGAGAGGAGCAGGCCTGGAAGCACTATGGCTTGGGTCACATGTGTACCTGCAGACTGAGCTGGGGATTTTTTTGGGTTCCCAGTCTCCTCCTTAAATTCAGAGCCCTCAATTCACTCAAACCAGGAGCAAGATGGTCCTGGCTTCCTTGTCCCAATGTTCAACCTGGAGAACCACCCAGACTAGTAGATAGCAGCCATCCGATTGGCACCCATGTGTCTGGCAACAGCCTGACCTCATAAATGCTTATTAAGGAAAGAACTGAGCTGGTCTACAAAAGACTCTTTTTTTTTTTGCCTTTAAAGGACCATTCCAGATGATAAGAAAAGAATTACTCACATTTTAAAAAATGCTGCCTCATTAGCAAAATGTAGGCTTCTTTCTGCTTTCATATTTCATTTTTTATAGTTTTTAGTGCCTTCAGATAGGCTTTGATCTATATGGCAAACTAGATTCATTATGGCAACTCTCCCCAGCTTCTGTGTGGAGCAAGATCCTGAGATTACCTCTGGGATCAAAGAACAAGAGTGTTGTAATTGATTAGTGATGTCTGCCATGGGAATAGGAAGAGACACTGGGAATATGAGTGCTAAGACTCATGGCTAATTTTCTTTCTTGCACAAGTTCAGTGGTGAGCATGCTGATAGATCCTTGGCTTGGTTCTTTTGCTGACCTAGTTGGAGTCTTGATTCACCATTAAATGCTGTATCAGTGCTGAGCCAAGCCACATCCACGGGTGCTAAATTCAAAGAACCAGGCCATTTAAAAATTAGCATGCTGGGTTTAGTCCACTTGATGGAAGCCATATAACCTGCTGGAGGCATCCTCCAGTGCTCTTGTCTACCACCCTAAATTCAGTGATCCAAGGCTCCCACAGTGTCTAAATCTTTTTTATTCTTTAAATTTCTCAGCAGCTCAGCAATGTGTCACTGCATTGTGCAGAGTCATAAAAATAATATTAATGTTGTGTGGGGTGAGACAATGCTCATACCATATTCTGTGGATGAAAAATATCGAGTGTGTCAACATGTTCAAGGCCTAAAAGGAGAGTTTCATCACTCAGCCCTGCTCTCTGTGAGTACTGTGTACATTTCATTTCTTTATGTGTGAAACTTAATGAGTTTGGATTCCTTGCCTCATTGGTCATCAAAGAAGGAAATAAAACAAGGGAAAAGGCATCACTTGCCCATGTTTAAACTTTAAATGCCTCACATCCTTAAAACAAACCACACAGAAATGATGACTGAGCTTTATAGGAGAAATGATGTATTATTTAAATTTCCAACTATATATTGGGTCTGTTCCTCATTTTTAAAAATCGGGAATCACACACACACAGTATCAGGAATGTCTGGCAACGCTATGTGTTCAACAGCTCTTTGCCCGTGTGCTAGATGCTCCCAAGAATAATGCAGGTTAATGGGTAATTTGGGGATAGGATGGAATGGGGCTCAGTTTTGGTCCTGTGAGGTGTCAGGCCCTTGCTTTTTACCGGGGATGTGTGAGATGGGTCTGACATGGGTACTACACCCAAGCAGGTGACCCGAGCTGGCTCGAGAGGGCCAGCGTGGAGGAAGGAAAGGGAGTTCCAGGAGACAGAGCCAGAAAGGCCTATTTATTCACTGTAGAAGGAGAGGACATCTCTGACTCGCCTTCTATGCCAGCCTTTGGGAAATCTCTGTCCAGGATCGCACTGACCTTCACTGTATCCTCTGAGATTAGTGTCACTATGATGCCCCTTTTATAAATGAGAAAACTGAGGCTCAGGAAGTTAAACAACTTTTCCAAGTTGCTGCAACAGGCAGGAGCAGGGCCAGCACATGTGCCCTGTGGAGTGGCTGCTGGTGTCACCACGAGGAGTGGCAGGAACAGGAGCACCTGGCGGGGCACCTCGGTCGGAGGTGTTTGCACCATCACAGGTGGGGTCTGGGGAAGAAGCCTGGGCCTAACGTCAGGGTGGGGTAAGGCTGAGAAGGAAGAAGGGAGAGAGAACGCATTTCGCCCTTACTCCTTCTCGGAGCAAATTCTCTCTCATTGTTGCGCCAGCCTCCTACGTGGACCCAATCCTGCCCAGCACCCGGCTGGGACACAGGCTCTCAACCCCTGTTATCTTGGGCCACACACAGGTCAGCAGCTTCCTCTCAAGATCATTCTCTTACATCTGCTCTAACATAGGTTGCGAGTCTGATCCAATGCATGGGTCATTTAGGTGATCAGTATCCATAGTTTTAAGCACCAGAATTAAAAACAAAAAGATGTAAAGTCTTCAGCTAACTTCAAGCCAAGGAAAATGAAAGGAAGAGCACTGCAGCTTCCTCCAGGGTGTAGCTGTCAGTTTTGCTCTTGTCCCCCGACACGTGTGAATCTCCAGGAGCTGCTGGGGAGTGATAATTCTCCATTTTTAAATTCTTCTGCAGGCGGAACATTTAGGCCGCTTTCCTGGCAGCAAAATGATATAGAAAATCCATATGGAGCAGAATGGGTGATGATTTCCACTGAGGATTACTTCCAAATGTTTTGGTAAATACACAGGAAAAGCCCAGGAGGATACTTGTGGAAATCCGTGGGCATCGATGGACCCTGGGCTTGCACTGCCGAGGGCAGCCCCCGCCCACCGGGAGGGAACGCAGCTCCTCTGCTTAGAACATTCAGCTCGGGCTGCCAGTCCCTCTGCTGGGCTCGGGTGCTTGTAACAAAAGGACAGAGAGGACCTTCTGAGTTCCAGAATGGATTGGGTCTCCCCCAACTGTGCACATACTATCCCAGTGTCTGCCCATCAAAGAGGCTGGACTTTCTCTCCATCACTAGACCATGAGCTTAGGGAAGCTGGAAGGGAAACTCTGGCTTTGTCACCCCCATGGCCTGATGTGATGCTGGGATGAAACGAGAACTTAGGGTGTGTTTGATTAAGTGGCAGATGGAGGTGACACTTCAGGGTGGGGAGACAGAGTCATGCTCTGGAGATGAATGTCACCGCAGGCCATCCAGGAGAGGTGGGAGAGTTCAGAAAGTGGGGGTGGGCAGACAGGAGAGGTTCCACACGGCTGTTCTGCCAGCTGTAAAGGTAGTTCTGTGGCCACACAGGAGTGGAGACCCCATGTGACATCCACAGCACAGGCCTGTGCTAAAATAGTAACGGGGCCATTGGAATCCTGTGTGCTCAGTCACTTTGCTTTGGTTTCTGGCTGACAATGAGATTTCTTCCCATTTTGCAGGAAGCACAGGCTACAGGCACCAGGGATCTAGAACCTGAATCTGAGGAAGAGAGCAGATGGCCAGTTCAAAACCACTGGCTCTTCCAGTGAAGCAGACAGCCAGTTCTATCTGGAAAACACAGGGAAGACTTGGTGGGGCATTTAGTTTGGTTGTGAAGGGATGTATAGGAGATCTCCAGGTGGACAAGGGGGAGAAATGCATGCAAGGTAAAGGGACAGGGTATACAAAGGACAGAGGGCGGGCAAGGGCCTGGCATGTTTCTTAATAACTTCACCTTGGCAGGTGTCCAGGGTGCACAGAAGGAGCAAAGGAGAGGGGCCCACACAGAGACTTGAGAGCGGACGCTGGAGAAGTGGGAGCTGATGTAACAGGAAAAATGGAACCACTGATATTCAAACAGAGGAGACAGAGAGGATTCTCTGATGGGTGGGGAATTGGATGCAGAGAGGTAGACACGAGATCCTGCCACAGCCCAAGAAGCAGAGCGGTGGGCGGAGAAGGCAGACGCCTGGAAGTTGTGGCAGGAGGTGCCTCTGAGAGCTGACCATGAGGAGCCTGGGAGGGTGGACAGGGTGTGAGGGAAGAGGCGGGGGACGGGGCTCTTGACAACCCTGGAGCAGACCCTCGACTGAAACAGACGCCCCTGCTTTGAGCTTGGCCGGCGAGTGCTGGTGGTGTGTTGGTCTCCCCATCTTCTCAGCCCTTCAAGACCCTCGCTGCTGGCCCCCAAAGTGAGCTGGACCCTTGTCCCGGGCAGAAGGGGCTCAGATTTGTCTCTGTTGGATTAGCCATCACCCCCCACCCTACAAGAGGGCCCAGCATCTGGACACCGAAGAGGGACGTCAGAACAGGAACGAACGCTGTGGATGCTCATTATGCTTGGAAACCTCATAAATGGACTGTGAACAGATAATTATTCAATTTGGAAATGACAGACAAGGCCCGGCCAGAAGGAGCAGAATTGGGTCCTGTTATTCCTCCAAGGGGATAAGGCAAGGCTCTCTCTACCAGCCTCCAGTTCATCTTTACAAGAAATTAATATTTTTAAAGGCCAAACTTGCAGCTCCATTTTTCATTTTGACAGCTTCTGAAAAGCAGATAGATTTTTGCATGGAATTGGCTTTTTTCCCTTTTGTTTTGGGGGGAGTTTCATTTTGTTCCACCAGCACCTGTGTTTAGACCATGGTGTGTCCTTGAAATGAGATTTTGAGCAGAGATGTATCACAGTGGGAAGCGCTGTCTCCTGGGCAGTGGATGAACCTTCTGCCTGCCCGAGAGCTGGATTTGGGCTAAACAGACAGGAAATGCATGCTGACAACACCACAGGGCAGAGGTGGGCGTCTCTCTGTACTAACTGGGGCACAGTGGATCTTGGGCTGTGATTAGTTGCAACAGAATTTATAGGATTTGAACTTGTCTCTAGACATTAAGTGAACAAGAACCCGGACTTGCCTTAGAAAACCTCAAACGCTCCTGCTCTCCCATCTGCTTGCTAAGCCTTTGCAAAGGACTTGTTCTGTGCCTCAGTTTCCCAATATGCATCTGCACATTCAGGTGCCTCCCAGGTAACAGACATGCTCAGGATTAAAGGGGAATTCATCCGTGTCAGGCATTTCTTGGTTCTGCCGTGGTAGGAATGCAGAGTTAAATCTATTCACCCCTCAGCAGGCTCACACACTAAGGCAACAGGTTTGAGGTGATGGTGGCAAGAGCTGTGGAGGACTGGGCAGGCCCTGGAGGGTCCCAGAGGGCAGGTAAAGCAGCCTGGGAGAAATGAGGCTGAATCCAATTTAGGAAAGACAAGCGGGGTTTGTTTGGATGGTAACTGAGGGCACTGGAGACTGTCCAGGTGAAGGTGGGACAAAGCACAGAGCCCAGAATTGCATGGCATGGGAGAATGGCAGACAGTGGTCTTCCCAAGGACAAAGCAGAGGTGGGGTTGCGGACAGAGACAGAGCCAGGAGATGAAAGCAGGGGTCATGCGAGGAGATCACGCGTTCTTCGGGGCTCACGTCTCCTCTGTTTCCTAGGATTCTGCCCCCTTCAGTAACATGTGAGGAGTACCAAGCTGGTGTGAAATGACAGGCTAAATGACGGGCAGGTGGCTGACCAGCTGGTGGGCAGTGCTAGCACGAAGTGGACTATAGACTAGGGTTTCACCTGGGATGGACCAGGGCCTCCATGTGATCCTCTCTCCTGCCTGATCGCTGTTGAGGAGAACCCCAGGCCACCCAGAGGTGTAGCACAATGCCCAACATCTGCAGTTGAAAGGAGGAAAGGTTTGTTTTAGCTCGCAGTTTATAGAGCTCTCAGGCCATGTTTGGCTGGCTCTGAGGCAGAGCGTCTTGGCAGAGGAGCCTGGGAGACACTGCTTCGTGGCGTGGCAGCAGGAAGCAGAGAGAGAAGGGAGGGGAGAGACGGGTACTGCCAGGACCTGCCCTCAGCTACCCAGACCATCTGACCAGGCAGCCCCTCCCAGGGCACGTTTGGCTACACGCTCATGAGTGCCCTAATCCACTGGTGACCGTCCTTCCCCCCCGCTCCAGTCACATCCCAGAAGTCCATAAGCGAGCATGTGAGGCTTTGTGGGGACATCTCCATACAAACCGTGGTGGGTGTGCTCAGACCCTGGGAACAGGAGGCCCCAAACTTCTGCTGCACCAGGAGGGAGAGAGCAGAAGGGGAGAAGGCAGAGGGGAGCTGGGCAGCTGCCGTCAAGATGCTGGAGTCCTGTCACACAGGAAATGGGACCCAAAGGATGTTTGAGATGCCCATGGTCACTTAGCCACTTCTCCCCGGTGAGAGGAGGGAGTCGGGATTTAGAGAAGAGCAGACGCCTCTGTCCCGGCAGGCACCTCTGCTCCACGTGGGAAAGGGGAGGGTTTCTCACTGAGACAGGGAAAAAGACTCCTTCCTGTCCCTGGAAAGCGAGCATGTTGGGGACAGTGCCCATTTTTCCCCTCAGCAGCAGAGGACCATCTCGTGGGGCTGCCCTGCCAGGTGCTTAGGTAGCTTCAGTATCAAGACGGGTTGACAGACACACGCCGTGTGGGGTGTCCGAGCAGGTGGCAACTTCCACAGTCCAAGTCAAGAGAGAGATGAACTTGGTTCTGTCTTACAAAGACTCTCGCACCTGTCTTAAAACTTAAACCAGCCCCGGTCTTGAACAATACGCAATGAACATAGCACAAAAGCTACGGTACAAGAGCCGGACATGCTGGGAAGAAAAATCAGATAAGTTCCACATGAAAAAGAAAAGTCATAAGTCAGAGGAGAATAAATCAGCTAAAAGCAGGGAAGAGCAGGGAGAATGCCCAGAGGTCCTCGTGCAGCAGGAAAACATACGAGGTAGGAGATGAAAATCCATCACCTTCACCCACCACATAAAGATTTCATTTCTCTCATGTCCCACCGCCTCATCCTCCCTCTCAGGGAGTGTGAGAATTCATCCAAGCAGAGAACAAGAGATGAATTAAATGCCACCAAATGTCCTCAAGGAGTAGAATCATTTGCGCCAGAGAAGGGCTCTTGGGGAGAGAAGGGACTCGGTAATCAGTCCTCCAGAATAGCTCTACAAACCAGAAAAACAGAGTGACAGAGGAAGGATGCAAACCCCGAGGAGGACTGTGACATCAGGGCTGCAGGACCCAAGAGAGAGGGGCGCCTGGAAGAGAGATGAGGGTCTGGCCAGCTCCAGGCGATGGTGTCCAGCAGGGGTCAGGGGCCGGGGCGCTTTGAGGAGGCAACGTTAGTTAGAAACCGAGGAGTGAGCCTTAGGGAGGTGTCGTCTGCTTCTCTAGATGACAAAAGTCTGAGAAGGAACTCAGAGAGGGGAATACCAATTAATGAGCTGCAAACCTTTCAGGGGACCCAGACACAGGGCGGGTTCAGGACAGGCCGCAAACGCGGAGAGACCCAAAGGCTGCCGGAATGAAGAGACAGAAGGTTCCTCCGCCTCAGCGACCCTGCTTGGAACTCCTTGAGTGTGAGTGAGCCTGATTCTGTCGACTTTTGCCTGCCCCATGTTCTAACCGAGGACACAGCACCCAGAGCCGCGCACACAGCGGAACATGCCACTCGCTGTTCTGACGTGTGCTGACCGGGTTTGGTATCAGCGCGGGTGGAGCACCACAACTTATTTCTTAACATTCTCTTTCTTTCAGGATGCATTTATTCTTCGAGAACTTTTGTTCTAAATATTTTCTATCTGAAATAGGCAGAAACACTCCACGTGGATGTAAGCACAAGGACGTCAGACAAACTCTGCACCCAGCCCACAAAAGCACGGAGATGGATTAGGAGAAAAAGGAACCCACTTAGCTAGGTTTTCTCTAAACTTACACCGACAGGGCTGCTTATTTTCTCGGGTTTCCTCTTACTCACACAATTATGCGTGGCCACCAATCTTGCATGAGAGAGAGGCAAACAGAAATTAAATATCTAACAATATACAAGACTCAAGTGTACCAAGCGGTTTTCTCAAACTTGCTCAGAGGTGTGTCTCTTCTCCACTCTGGTTGCATAGGAAAAGAAGAGGGAAGTGTTTGCCACAATCTTGCATTTCTCCTGGCTATTTTTTTTAGTAGTGGGTTACTGGAGAGCTTCCATGAAACAAAAAGTTGAGATGCCCTTAATCCCTGTCCAGGATTCCCTTCTGTCTTTAGCCTAGGGAAGAGTTCCACTGCCCTGTGCAGGTCAGAAAGGCCAAGGTCTGAATTGTCCCTTTAGTACCTGAGCTCCGCTTTTACCAGAAGTCTTGTATACACCAAAAGATCGGACCTTTTAGGGTGCATTTCCTAATGCAGAGCTTTGCATCACTAGAAGACACTAAGGACATTACTGGGAGACACTTGGAGGCCAGGTGAACACTCCAGGGTCCTGACAGATCTCCACCAGCTGGCACATTGGTTGTACAGCATCTTAACTCCCCTGCATTCCAACCTGGGAGTCTACTCTGTCTGTATTATTCCCATCTTGTAGGTATCTGAATCCTCTGGTAAGCTTGGTATTCTGCCTTCAATCACTAGAGCCAAAATGTAGGCAGCAGGGAACTTGCTTTAGGGAATCACAAAGTAACATGACCACTGAGCTGTGACATTTTCTTGTAGCTGATGAGACTGTCAGAGTGTCAGCATTTTTATCCAGCACATACTATGCAGTGATAAGCAATGTACTCATACCATCTCCCAGAACTCACCGCCACCTTGTACACCAGGTATTATCACCATTTTACAAGTGAGAAAACTGGAAACTGCCTATGGTCACTACAGAAGGTAAATAAATGGAAACATGTAAACTCAGAACAGCACCAGTAGCCCAGTAAGCCCTCAATGAATGTTAGCTGATAACAGTTTTTCCTCTTGTGCTGTATGGTTATGGGCTTCACATAGTTATGTCTTAAGTTATCTTTTGAAGCAGAGAAGAATTGAATGGATTTTTTTTCTCAAGGGAAGAAAAGCAAAAACAGTCAATCAAAGATGATCTATTGGTTTGGGAGTTAGGGGAAAGCCAGAAGGGAGACTTCAGTAAGAGAAACAGATGGTAACAAGCCGTAGCATGAGTTTACAGGGAATGATACCTCATGGATGTTCCACTTTGCTAGATGGATTCTCAGCCAATGGGGTGACCTTGTGGATCATGTGTCCACGCCAAAGGACCAGGGCTTTCTGGGTCAGAGGTGGGCATATCCCAACCGGAACCAGGTCACACCACCCACGCCGGGTCAGCCAATGTTTCCTCATGATGATTTGGGATTGAAACTTCAAGAGACCAAGCAGGTTGCCAGCAAGGTGGATGGACATACACAGAGAAAAGACCCGACTTACACTGGTGCCAGCACACGAACGGCAGGCCCAGGGGCCCCAGCCACTCTTCCTGGGATGTGCCAGGACCCCTTCGGAGACGTGCAAGTTGATCTCTCCCTGAGGGTCGTGGAGGCTACTCACTACTTTGACTCTGCAAGTGGGTACGTTGGGTTTCTATTCCTAAGAACCCCAAGATCTGCCCAAGCAATACGCACTACTGCGGGACTAGGTTGTGTAAGTCTCTGTCTACTTCTGGGTATCACATTAAAGCCGAATCACTGCATGTTCCCTGGGTTGAAGGTATCAAGCTCAGAGATCACAGATAACTTGGTGGAGGCTCCCAGGGAAGTAGCTGCATTTCTGCAAACTGAAGTTACCCTTGCTGGGCAGGAATGGGCTTGGACAGAAATGTTACTTTATTGCAGTTTGATTGACATGCTAAAAGCGGTACCTGTGTGGGTGAACTTACAGACACACATGCAACGGTGAAAACACCCCTACACACTATGCCGTAACCCTAAGCACCACCCGGACAGGTTTCTCCCCTTCTCTTTATTCAGCAGCATTTTAAGTTTATATTATAGTGTCGCCCACCACAAGAACTGTGCTCTATAGCACATCTGTAGGACTTTCTCTCCTTGGGGAAATGAGACTTTGCACCCTTTGACCAAACTGTTCTGTTTTCCCCCAACCGCAGCCCCTAGAAGCCACCATTCCATTCTCTACGTCTGTGAGTCAGACTAGTTTAGATTCATCACATCCGTGGCACCCTGTAACACTGGCCTTCCGTGTCTGGCTTACTACACTTGGCGTAATGTCCCCCAGGTTAGTGTCTCCTCCTTTCTAAAAGCTGGGTAAGATTCCTTTGTATGTCTGCACCAAATGGAACTTTGCGCTCTGTTCCTTTGACGAAAGCAATAGGGCAGCGGTCCTCTCAGCGGGGAGCCTGCTGGACTCTGAGTTCCAGGAGGAAGGGACGTGTCTGTCCTTTCTTGGCTTCACCTTGCTCTTACCCAGAGTGCTGCTCACTAGGCTTGCACCCTCTGGGTGACTTGGGAGGTAGCGGGTTCCATCCAGAGGAGCTGGAGGGCAGAGGGAGCCAAAATCCCAAGACCTCTGTTCCTACTGTCCGAATGGCATGCGTCAGCCATATGGGTAGACAATAGGCACCTGTGTCAATTGTTCGCTCTTTAATTTTATTTTAAAGGACTAGTTACCAGCCAGGATGTTGGGGAGACAGTGCCAAGTTTTGAGAAGATGCCGTGGGACTGTTCAACTCTTCGGGTTCAACCCTCTGCTCATTTTGATGGTGGTAACATTGCTTAACCTCTGAGTTGCTCATCTAGAAAACGGGCAGAATCAAGGGACCTGCCTCAGGGATCTTGATTTCTTTAGATCAGGATGAAACACATGATACAGATGAGATGATCGGGCAGGGTGTGGCCTGCAGTAAAGGCTCAGCAGCATCACTCAGCTGTGGTGAACCAGTGAGCTCCTGGTTGACGAAGGAAGAAACCTCTTGACGTCTCTGCTTTTCCCGTAACTTCCTAGCTCTGTGCCGCGGTGCTAACCACAGTACCAGTGCTTAAGACAAGCAAACCAGCTTCCCCTTAGCATTTTCTAAGCGTGTGTTGGAGGGATCTGCTTCTGCAGCCCCCACCCCAAGTGACAAGGGCATTAGGAAGCACATGGGAAGCGCCGGACGGGTCCTTCACATTATTGGATGCTGAGCTCTCTGCCTTCCCTGGCGCTGGAGACACCAGCCAACCTGTGTGACAGCAGGCACTGGCTTTGGAGTCCAGCGCCCTGAGCACGCCCTTGTCTTCCCTGATTCCCGTGTGGTAATTACATCGAGAAGTACCCTTCTCAGCGGGCTCGCTGCTGCTCTTATTAAAACCTAACAAGGGCCCAGCTCACTCACTTGAAGCACTAGGTATTCCTACAAAGTCAGAACGATGCCAAACAAATTTACTCCAACACTAACACTCAGATAGAGGCAACCAGCTCTCAAAACAAATACGGAAGTGTCACCTGTGGTCATAAATGTTACATGCAGGCACGGATTACTCTCTGTCTTGACGCTGATTTAAGATGTAAATTATTTAAAAAGTCCCCATGCTCAGACGGTGACGAGGACACCACACGCACATTATTTATGCACGTGTAAGGTGTCCGCTATGCCCACTGATACTGCTGGAGGCACCGCCCGGCAGAGGAGGGGCCTCTGCAAACCCGAGTGCGCTTCTGCCTTCGAGCTTTTGATAGAAGCATCTTTACAGATGTTTACAGATGATGAGCACAATACTACCGCCTATGGCATGTCTGGGGCAGCTGGGGTACACTCCTCATAACATGCCCACTCTCTGCTGCTCTCCCCACACGGTCACCCCACTGTGACCTACAACCTCCCACGGGACAGGTGCAAAAAGGTGATAGTTCCAAGCTCTGATCCCTCCAAAACAAAGTGACTCGTGTCCAGCCAGAAGGGTTCTGGTCACTATAGGGACACTTGTCCAGCCAGCACCCTTCTCTATGGTGCTGTGCAGGGGTCTGTGGTCCGGTGCTGGACAACCACCTTCCTCTCCAAGGCCTCAGAGGACTCAGTGCAAGGTGTCAGGTAGCTCCGTGGACCCTCACTCCAGAGTCTCCACCTAATTCCTCTTTAACAGTATGTGGCTTTTGTCTGGAAGACCCTGTCACTCAGCATGAGCAGAGCACATGCCCCGACTACGTCTCTGTTCACTTCAAGTCTTGGGTGGCAGGGACATACGCAGCTGGGCGCTGCTGCAGTGAAGCTGGTGTCACACATGGGACACGGAGGTGAAATGTAACAGTGCAACCCAGGAAGACAGCATGCCCTTCGCTTCTCTCCCACCTCCCTGCCTCCATGCTGGGCCGCTTTCCTGTGGCCCAGGGCAAGGCGCGGGAGTCAATTGTCCCTGTTTGCATGTAGGCACTGAGTCTTTCAGAAAGGCTTGTGACTCTATTGTCACCAACATTGAGCGGCATGCAGCGTAACCCCAACCTACAGTGAAAGTAAATTAAAACATCTTCAAGTAGGACACGCTGCCCGCAGGGAAACCCTCTCGCTGGAACACACTTACCCCGCACTCTTGCCACTCCCGAAGCAGTTCCAAAAGTCTTTCCCTGAGTGTCTCTAGTATGCTGTCCTGGCTGCCTTAATGTCCCTAGTAAACTCAAAATGTTTACCTTTCAGGGTCATTTTGAGTTTGGGGCGAGCCCCTCGGGGGAGTAAGGTCGGTGAAGACACACCATTGCTGTTTTTATATCACAGAAATGGGTGTTCACATTTCAAATTGCTTCAGAACATCAAGGCAGCCATGAAAACACACACACACACACACACACACACACACACACACACACACACACAGACTTCCAGAAATGCTTCAGAAGTGGCAGGAACTCTGGGAAAAGTGTGTTTAAAGCAGGGAGTTGTATTTTAAGGGATATTGATGGCAGCGTGTCTTTTACTAGAATAATTTAAAAATTTTCAGTTCAAACATTCAGTGTGTGTCTCGACTATTCCTCATGTGTGTAACTTGACATGTTGACAACTAAGGGTTGTCATCAAGATTCTTAGCTCTCATGGCAAGGATCACGATAGGAAAATGGTAGCATGGGAATAGGGGGACACAGCCCATAGGGTGCCTCAACACTGCCCTTGCCGAGCGGCTCCTTGGCACCAGTGACCCCTTTCACAGTGGTCTCTTGCTCCCGTGTGAGGTATCGGGTGTCCCATGACCAGCCCACCCCTCCACAGGATGTGGATGGCAGTCAAGCCACTACGGATTCCAAGTCCCTTTCCTGAGTGGTGGAAGTGCTTCCTGCTTCTCTCTGTGTCTCTTAATTTGTCAGGATCAGTGGCAGTGAGAGAGGTGGGCGAGTGTCCAGAGGAAGCCCGGTTCTATATTTGTGTCTTCCCTGGGGCCACCTCATGGCTGGTGGTTTTGGACAAGACATTTAACCCTTTCAAGCTTCCATTTCCCCTTTTGTCGTCAGGGGGTCTTAGTATGCTGGCCTTGTTTGATTGGCTGGACAATGTGAGAGGATGTACACAAAGCGCCTGGCTCTTGCGTAGGGTTTAGTTACTGTTCAATTTATGTTTATTCATGATGGAGGTGAGGGTTACTAAGCTTTGCTTTACTTCCTGTTATCTAGTGTTTTGTTTTGGGGACATACTCTTGGTAAGTAGGTCAGGTTGGCCTTGAGCTCACTACGTAACCCAGGCTGGCCCCCAACTTGAGAACTTCCTGCCTCAGCCTCCTGAGTGCTGGGATTACAGACATGCACCACCATACTTGGCTCCTCATTTTTAACCTCTTGCCTTGGATTTTCTTCCTCTTTTCCATATACTCACTTTGTGTGATTTCCCTTGGCATTTAAAAACATGAGTGAAAATGTTGAGGGCTGGCTTTCTTGATGGCCCATGACATCTTTATCATAATAAAAATTAAAAATGATAGTGTATCTGGCTTCGTGCTGGACCCAAATTGTCTTAAAACCCCTTCTAATGTTTGTGCTGGTTGCAGGCAGAAACAGCTAGAAAAATGGACACTTATACTGTGTCTATCTAATTTCTCTCATTAACTTGCCACAGAATTGTAAAATCATACTGGTGCCAAGTCACTGAGGAAGGTGGGGAAACAGTTCAAGTGTTCTGAGTGCAAATCTTGTGTCCTGGGTCACAGCGTTTACTGAAGGTTCTGTTGAAGAAACATAAAGAGACGGTAATAACTCGACAGACTATGCTTATGTGACTACAGCATGTGAGAGCTTTTCCAGAAGGTTCACAGTTCTGGACAGCAAAGCACTTTGCTTTCTGGGGTTGAGAGCTAGGAGGCCACTGCACTAGCCAACCTGCTGGATTCTTCTCAGTGATGCCCGTCCCGATGGACTTTGTAAAGTGTCCTCAGAGCCGATGGCTTTCCTCAGAAAGCCGGAATGCTTTGTGCAGCCTTGGGCTTATCGACTGTGCTTTTCTCCAGCTATGCTAAGCATCTTACATCATGTTTTAACTTCATATCTTGAAGTCATCTTTGTAAAACCACAGGTAACTCAGTGGACCGCCAACACCACATAAATCCTTGGCCCTTCTTGTGAACTCTGAATTGGAGTGGAGCCCTCCTGAGTCTCTGCATCTGGAGTCTGTAGCCCTCAGAAAAGCTGTCTCAGGAGACAGTGTTTCTCGGGGCTCAGCACAGGAGCCGCCTGGGGGAGCTGGTAAGATGCAGATTGCCTCGGAAGCCCTGGCAGCAAGGCCTGAGACTCTGCATTTCTCACAAGCCTCCAGGCACCTCTGCTGCCCTTCCAGCAGCCAGGTTCTCAGTCTAATGTTCACGCAGGTTTGCTTCCGTGCCTGCGTTTCCCACTCCAGGGCCACCCTCTCCAGGCCCAGCGCATGTCCGCAAGGCCCCTCCCCTCCTCTGAGCAGCACCCCCTTACAGGGGCTCGCAAGGCCCCTCCCCTCCTCTGAGCAGCGCCCCCTTACAGGGGCGAGGCGGGAGCAGCTCTCTCCGAGTGCAGCGGGCCCCAGAGGGCGGTGAGCTCATGGACCATGACTGGTCCTTTCACTCAGCCCCGGCCCTGCAGGGCCCGTCTTTGTGCACAGAGGTGGACATAGGAAGTTGGGGTCCCCTTTCTTTTGACTTTGCCTGACATTTTTCTCCTTCATTTCCCACTGCCTTCTTGCCCTTATCCCCAGCACCTTACCCCTCTGTTCCCTGTCTCTGCCTCTCTGCCTCACTTCTGTTTGGCTTGATGTTCCCTGACAGGAAGTCCTCCCGTCTCCAGGGATCCCATGATTCTCAGGCTGACTTTAGCATTTGGCTCTCCTCAGTTTATTTATTTTTTTTATGTTTACTCTTTCTTTCTTTCCTTCCCAACAGAGTTCTACCTTTATTTCTACACCGAATGTTGAAAGATGGAATAATCAGCACCCGTAGGCAGGCGTGGCCCCACCACACTGAGATCTAAACCTATAATCTCCTAAAATGATCCTAATACCCTTTGATCCCTAATTCCACCTCTCGGAGGGTACTAAGATAAGTAGAGATATATGCAAAGACAGCTGTACACAGATGCTCAGCACAGGACTGTTTACAACAGCAAAAACAAAATCAGGCTGGAAAAAGAAGGAGAAAAATTGTCTAGGGCATTGGAGGTGAAGTAAATGATGGAACAGCAGAGCAGCAAATATTGTGCTGCCGTTAAAAATCATCACTTTGAAAAAAAAATCACTCTGATGCCCATGGAGCAGGTGGAAATGCACATGAAGTGCAGCAAAAATACAGCCAGGGAATGGCAAGTGTCTTAAAATTCCAATTTTAAAGGAAAAACATGCATAGAAAAGAATTGGCAAAAAACATACTTGATATTAATCATTTTCTCTGGGTGATAGAATTACAGATAAGCTATTTTGCTATATAACTTTTGTATTTCTTTTTCTATAATGGAACAAATTTCCTTTATTTCAACAAAAAAACCTCACTCATATAAACGGTTTATTCCAGTTTAGATATCAGATGCCATCAGAGATAATTTCACCTATTTGAATATTAGGAGAGCTCAGGGCTCACATAGGAGTTTCCGCTGAAAACTGAGAAACCCTGTGACACCCTACAAAGCCCTGCAATGCATAGCTGCCATTGCCAAGGCTCCCTCAGCGAGCAAGTGTCCCCCGATCATGGGCCCCCCGAGAGTGCATTTGGACGCTGCCTCCTCCCTGCAGTGAAATCATCTCTCTAGCCATGTTTCAATATTCTTCCTCTCATGACAAATTCCTCTAACACACAACTCCTCAACTGGCTAGCAAAGCAGCTTGAGTATTTTGGGGTATAATTACAGATAGTTAGGCAGCCTCTTAGTGTGATACGACTCCACTCACTGCAAAAAAGAGGAATTTGCGCTTCTTGGGTGAATCTCTGTCTGTATATTCTGCAGTATCAACATTTTGCATTTCCCCTATTAGCTAACACCTGACTAGCAGATGGAGGCCCTGCCAGGGCGAGGTCTTGAGAAAGTAGGCATCGTGAGGGCACTGAGCACATCCTGGGCCAAGAGTTAGGGGAGTCAGTGACTGACTCATGAATTAGTGTTTCCTTGACCACATACCTCCAGCCTTTTCTAGTGAGACGATGATATGACGTGTAAGCAATCGGGGACCTTGGCTGAGGGTCACTGCTAAAAGGAACCTGTCACGAGTCCCCCAAGCTGTGCTCTTCTGCTTGGCATGGAGAGTGCTTGAGGCCTGGGGAATGTACCAGCTAGGTCCCACGGGCTGCCTTCTAGATTTCTTTCTGTCTACCTGGAATCCCAGAATTCCCTGTTTGAATGGCAAACAGAGTAAGAGAATATTACGCCCTCCCTGGAAAGTGCCATATCATTTTCCTAGAATTAATGTATCATCAATCCAACTACTTTTCCCACTCACTCATTTTGTCCTCCATCTAATTAGTCCATCTATTAACCCACTCAGCAACCCACCCCTCCACCTAGTCACCCGCTTGTTCATTCTCCCCTCCACCTAGTCACCCGCTCGTTCATTCTCCCCTCCACCTAGTCACCCGCTCACTCATTCTCCCCTCCACCTAGTCACCCGCCCGCTCATTCTCCCCTCCACCTAGTCACCCGCCCGTTCATTCACCCCTCCACCTAGTCACCCACCCGCCCATTCTCCCCTCCACCTAGTCACCCGCCCGTTCATTCTCCCCTCCACCTAGTCACCCACTCATCCACACGTCTAAACAACCAACACATGCAGGTGACTGAGTAAGAAACTCTGCGGCAGGAACCACATGGGCCTCTGAAAGGACAGTGACACAAGGCCGTGGTCCCCAGTGTGCTGGGCTCATAGGCCAGGGGCTTCGAGGGTGCTTTGCTCTGGCTATGCCTTGAATGTGTTCCCTAGTCGCAGGGCTGCAGACTTGCCCTCCAGTGCAGGGATGTTAAAAGGTGGAATTTCTAAGGGGTGCGACCCAGTGGGAGATAATGAGGCCACTGAGTGCCACTCTAGGGAAAGACTGATGCAGGCTCTTCCAGGCATTGGTTGGTTCTCAAGAGAACACACAGTCATAGAGTCACACGCGTGGCTTCTTCTGCCCAGGGTTGTTTCCCCTTTCATTTCTCCACCATGTTGTGGAGCCAAGGGGAGCTTCTTTAGAAGCAGAACATATGAACCTCCCGATCTTGGGCATTCAGCCTCCAATACTACAAACTAAGTGAACCTCTTTTCTTTATAAAGTACTTAGCCTTGGGTATTTTGTTATAGCAGCAGAAAATGAACTAATATAAATAACTATGCAAATTGATAATCATACTGCATAAAAAATGCAAAAGAGGAATGGGAGATGGTCTGATATCTCCAAAGGTACACAGGAGTCAGAAAATTGTTCCAAATGATGTGCCTTAAATGATGTGAGCATTTTTCTAGGCAGAGAAGAGAAGGGTGGAAATCCAGGCTAAGTGAGTAGGTGACCGAAGATTAAAAAACATGAGGGTATGAGGCGGGCAGCGAGAGCCAGGAGAGCCCCTCAGGATGCAGTGTCCCATGTGTGCACACGAACGAGGTGGGGAGGTACTGAGGAGGAGGTGGTGGCAGCTTAACAGCAACGTCACAGTCAACACATCTGCTTAGTCTGATTGCTTTAAAGCAGGGCTGTAGCATGATGAAGCTGACATGTTAAAAGAAGTAAGGGACACGGAACTTGGGTTGGTGTGAGCCCTTTATCAGGGAGACCTGGAGTGCTGGCTGGTTCTGGCCAGATCCTGCGGGAGATGTGGGGGTGGGCTCCTGGGATAGGGCGCCTGGGACTTGGCGGATGGAGGGAGCAGGACACATTCAGGGTTCCTCAGGCTCCAAGTTGGGAAGTTAGATTTTTCATCAGATAACAATGGAAGCCTGGAAGCGAAGCAGACTGAGGCAGGTGGCCTCTGACTCCTGTACTACTTCGTGTAGTTGACGAACACCCACTCTGCGTTGGCCACAGTGGTGAGAGCAAAGCAGGTGTGGCTCGTGCCTGCAGTTTGAGGCCCGGGAAGCTCTCTCCTCACCAGCTTGCATGTGCAGCCGGGTCCTCCATTAGGAGCAGAATTTGTCACCTGCCTAATGGCTTGACGATCGACTTCCTATCCATCCATTGCCTCGTCATTAAGACACTGATGTCAGGGCTGTTCAGTCATTAAATGTCACCAGGGGCTCCACACTGTGTTTTCCTGTGTGCAAACCCTGTCACTCCCCCCGGGATTAAGACATCAAAGCAGGCGTTCTGGGAACTCAGCAGGAGTACTGGCAACTTCCCCCAGCACCCCGAGTGGCCAGGGGCTTCTTTAGGGCCTGTGGTGTTTCTACTTTGCCTGGCCCTGAGCTCCCGTGGACAGAGACGATGTGAGAGGTATTTCTGTTTGTCTCTATCCAATCCATGGGGCGCCAAGCTTTGGACTCTGAAGTGGAGACAGACCCAGTGTGGCTCGGGAAGAAGCTCTGTGCTGGGCCGGGCCGGCCCTGAGCTGTCAGCGCTGCAGCCCTGCACTGGAAAGGAAGGCGCTGTCCACCCTGGGCAGCTCGTGCCCTTTAGTACTTTTTACATGGTTGGCCAAGCAGACAGACGCTGGCTCTGGATTAGTATGGACAATCTGAATCCTATTGGCAAGACTAGCAGGAAAGCGTGACACAGACACAATCAAAGCCAACCTCACACTCCCCCCCCCACCCCGGACCTCTCTTTTCCCAAGTGCTGCCGACAGTCACAAATGCCTTGATGACAGTCCCAAGCTGTGTGTCCCCTGCATCCCTGGTTCCTCTGAAGGATGGCGGGGTTGCCTCTTTCCTTAGTGGACAAGTTTTGCTCTGCCTTCTTATTGGAGGTTCAGCATTTCAGTTATCTGGATTTCTCATGCTGGGCAGAACTTCTGGGGTTTTTCGTGGGTTTTTGGAGTGTGGACAACGGTGAGGTGAGAAGTCGAGCTGTGGTCACAGAGCTTGGGACGTGAGAAAGCTCCAGGCTGGGAGATTCTCACCGGCCGGAGTGGGGACCCGGAAGGGGACCTGGGAGTATGCATGGCAGGTGGTCTGACTCCAGGGAGGGCCACCCGGGGCTCCTCTCCCTCTGCTCCTGTCCCCTCCAGGAGGCTGCTCAGCTCGCCCACAGTTCACCGCCTTCCACGGCACGGTTTCTTTCCTCTGGTTCCCTCTCAAGCTGATGTTTGCTTTCCAAATGGGTGCTATGCACCAAGGAAGGGAGAGAGAGGTGATTGAGACAGGGTGCTTCTGGGGACCAGTCACAGGTGCGCTTCTGGGCTCCCCAAGTTCTCAGGGTAGCAAGTGGCAGCATAGATGCAGTTAGTGACAGGTGGATCACGGGTAAACTTGGCTTTTATGGGTCACTCTGGCCCCTTTGAGCTTTCAAGGTGCTCTTGATGGGTAGGAACGCTGACTGCACAGAGGCAGGCAGGGGAGGAAGTTACGCAGGCAAAGCGGGGGACCCATGGTTCTTCCTCTGTGTTCTTAAGGAGAAAATAGCCCAGGAGGAGGCAAAGACAATAATCGTACTCGAGTGAAGACGCCACAGAACCTGTCGTTACCCTTGTCTGTGCTGTTACACGGAGGGAGTAAAGCTTTCCAGTGGAAAGGGCCATTTGTTTGTCTTCAAGGGCAGGAAGAAGGGTAGGTGGGATACTGGGAAGTAGGTGGCAGCACGGCAGAGATCCGGGGAAGGTGGCTGGAAACCCTGTTAGCAAGACCACAGACCTCTCAGCCTTAGCACTGCTGCTGTGTGGGACCAGGGAAGTCAGCGCTGTTGGGACAGGGGCTGTCCCAGGCCTGTAGGATACTTCTCAGCAGCCCTGTTCCCTACCTATCAGGTGCCAGTAGCATCTCTGGAGCCCCGACTTCCCACTCACTTGTGACCAGGACACTGTCTGCATTTGCAGATGTCCCCGGGGGCACAACTGTCCTGTTAGGTCCACCAGTCTAAAGGTCTGCTGAGCTTACGCCTGAGTCTAACTGTGCCCTCACCTGCCTCGATCACTGGAGTTAGTGACTACACTCTGTCTTCCTGAAGCTGCTCCAGGCCACCTTCCCACCCTCTGCTGCTTGCTCCAATCCATCCCCCACACAGTCCCGGCTTACACTCTGCTCCTGTCACCTCTCACCAGAGCTCCTTCAGAGCTTTCCTTTACCTTGAGAACATACCTGCTGATTCCTGCCTGAGATATGGAGGACCCGGCCAGGCCTTTGTCCATTCGTGCCCCCACTGCCCTCCTCCGATCAGCGGCTCGTCCAAGCCCTGTAATTCCTTCTAAGTCTCCTCACCCCCACGTCTTATGGAGGATGGCTCAGAATCCTTGGCCAGGTCCAGGACTCCCAGTGCCAAATGTCCTTCCTTCTTAGTTGTCACCACGGTCCGTAATTCCACATTGATTTGTGCCAACTTGATTAAGCCAGCCTTCCCCGCTAGCCTGTCAGCTCCAGGAGCTGCAGGGATTAGACAGGTTGGATGCTTCATTGCCCGGCAGCTACTTAACCTTAGACCTCTGCTGGAGAGGGGAGCGTGCAGACGTGGCCTGCTGGACTAAAGTCAAGCCATCCAGGGACCTGAAAGTCACTGCTTTTTAGAGGGGCTCGCTCCTTCCTTCCCTTTGTTTGTGCTTTCCTTGGCTCTTTTCTTCATTTCTCTAGGTTTTCCTGAGTACCTGTGATAAGCCAGATGGCACCATGGGTATTTCAGACAAGATGGGCACATCATGGAGATGTGATGTCGTCTCTCTAGTGGCACAGCTGGGCCTCAACCCTGTAATAACAGCCCAATACACTCACAGGAAGGGTGTCGCTAAGGTGCAGAGTGCTCTGTGTGTGTGGGATATGCCAGCATATCTCCCCCCTCTTACCGAGTCTCCTCACACTTCACTGAGTTCTGTTTCTTTAAGCAAAGATCAGGAGATACGGGCTAAAACAGGACCTCAATCCTGACTCCATCAAGTTTTAGAAACAGCACCAATTCCAGGGTATCTTTTGGCATTTTACTGCATTTCCTGAATGGATTTCCAAGTATTTGTTTCCAGCATATCTTGAATCAAGAGAAATAAGGACCAATAACTTTCTTATATGATTCGGAAGAAACAAAACCAAACCAGCAGCGTATCCAATCGATGAACAGCCAGTGCCATTAAAAATAAGGGTTTCAGCTGAAATACACGCAGGCACTTGGGCTGCTTGCTGCTCACAGATTCTGTGCAGGGTGCTGGGGTCCCCAAGAGTCTGGAGATGCCAAGATGAAAAAATCAAGAGTGCTGCCCTCAAGGTATGCACAACCTCTCCCAAAAAAGAAGGGCTGCCTAAGGGTCAGCAAGGAGGTGCCCAGCACCCCCTTGGGCATGGACACCTCTCTCTGGGTGCTCAGGTTACGGCCTCAGAGCAGCCTGTTCCTGACTACCTCCATTAGCACCTCTGCTCATGGCTCTGCCTGTGCTCCTCAGAGCGCCCGCTGCCCTCTGGGTTTAGGTGTTAGCTTACGTTTTATTTTGCGTGTTTCCCCAGCCAGAATGAGAGCTGCGCCCTCTGGCTCATTTCTGAGCCTCCGGGCCTAGAACAGCAGCTGAAGCATTCACGCATGCGTGAAGGAATGCATGACCTTGGTCAGAGAAAGGGTGTTATTAGGTCCCCCTGGGAAGTGCAGGGGTGCTGCCAAAGGTGGTGGTGTTTGCTTGTTTGCTCGGAGGCCCTGCAGCAGGGACTGGAGTTGTCCTGGTACAAAGACAAAGGTGGGTGGAGATGGCGGAAGCACTTGGTGGAAGTATGTGTAACATGCAGATAAACTGGGGTAGCAGGGGCGCTCTGGCTGGAGACCAAGGAAGGCCAGAAGGCCGGGGCAGGAGCCTTATCCGTGGCCTGCTGGGGGACGGCTCTCCTACTGCGCTTTTCCTAGGACGCTGGTCCTTTTTTTTATTTTTTTAATTTTTTTATTTTAAAGAGAATAAAACAAAAGAGGACAGATCTAAGCAGATCAGAACAGAACAATGTAAGCAGCACAGCACTTCACAACAAGACAGTTGGATATTAACAGCAGCTATCATAATGTCTCTTTCCTTAAAATAGCTGAGTTTAGCTTTACACACAATAATGTCAAACATAACAAAATAGAATAAAACCACTTAAGAGAATGAAAGTATTGCAAGGCATTCTGAACCAAATAACCGAAGATGAACAATGGCTGCTATATTATCTCATTTTCCATAAAAAATTTGTTTATACTATCATACATATTAAAATCCAATAAGATACAACGTGATAGAACCAATGGTAATAGAAAAACAAGGGCATGGTAGGACTTCAGAGCAAGATGATATTAAATCAGCACTGGCTGCCATATTGTCTTTTCTTCAAAGTAACTATTCATACCATCACATATATGAAGATCAAACAAAACAGAATAAAACCATTCCAATGAATGAATGAAAACATAAGACTTCAAAGCAGTATAATGGTGAACCATGATTATCATAAAATCTTCTGTACTCTTACCATTCCTTACACTAGGGAGACTATTCGGTATTTATACATGTGAGTTTGATTTATTTCACTTATGAGTATGGATTCAAGTTGCCTCCACAGGAGGCTCTGCCTAACAAAGGCTGTCACAAAACAGGAAGAGCAACAGAGTTGGGCTGGATGTGACTCTAGACAGCCTTGAAGGTCATGACCAGACAGTGGACTTGCCCTCTCTGGACATTGTAAACAGTGAGACTCCCTTAAGTGCAAGCAGGGTGCTGCCAGATCCCTAATCTACAAAGCTTCTGGGGCCACCAGCAGGAAGTGGGTGTCTTTTCCTGGAGAGAGGAGCATAATTTATAAGTATCTAACTTAGCATATCTATAAAAATGTTTTTTTTTCTTTTTCATTATCCTCAGGAAAATTCCTTACAAATCTCCAGCAGTCAGGGAAAAGGAGTCTCCTTAGTCACTGAGCAGCTGAAAGGAAGGTGGAAGTGGAAGGTTCCCTGCCTTCTCACCCAAGGCCAGGTGGGATTTAACCCCGACAGATTCTGAGAGGGGGGAGGCTGCTACAGGACTAATTAAGTCCCGACTGGGTAAAGACTGTGGGCTTCTAATGGCTTCATTTTTAAGTACTCCCTGAAGGAGGTGAGCAGAATAAAAGCTTCATCATTAAGTATGCTTCCAGTAAATGGAAGCTTCTAGTTCTTTTCAAAGGCATCACATGGGCTAGAATAATTACATTCCATACTTGGTAATTCTCTTAGTATGTGTGAACAGAAGGGCTGGTAACAGGGGAAAAGAATCACAGGGAACCCACAGGGAGGCCAGCCACCGTGAAAGGTATTTTTTGTCTTGTAATTCTAATAGAAACCCTCGGAATTATTATTAATCTTCCTTTGTGGAAGGAGGAACAAATCCACCAGCTACTGCCCCAGTCTACTGCCACCGGTCTACTGCCCCAGACCACGCAGCTAGTGAACAGCAGAGCAGGGAGGCAAACCCGGGTTCAAATCCGGAATATGACAAGGATGACAAGGACAGATTCAGAGGTTCTGTAGACTCGAGGGACTTCAGCTCTCCCCTCTGTGGGGTGGGCATGCATCATAATGGCAGCCACCCGGTGGCAGTGGGAGCAGAAACCTCCTTCAGCATTTAGAGGGAGGATGTGTGAAAACCCTGCCTGCAGCCCCACCTGCACCTGAGACGCTGCTACTGTTCAATTTCCAGGCAATGGTGGAGACAGGAACCTACTGAAGTAGGCTTAACCTACTTCTTACTGCTCTGAAGATCTGGACGCAAAACCACACAGCCATGTTCCCCCTGCGGCCTCTGTGGCCAGCCACATAAACGCTGCCAATGGGATGGCAAGAAGCCACTCTCTCGCCCACTGTGGCAACTCCACAGCCACGCGGTCTCTGCTTAGGTCAGGAGTTCTCTCCCTTGGCATTCCTGCATTCGGGGCAGGCGACTCTTCGTGGGGAGGCCCTGCCTGGGCACCATGGGAGGTTTAGCCGTGACCCTGATGGTGACTCATTAGATGCCACTAGTACCCCTGCCTCCTGGCTCCACTATGACAGCCTAAAAATGTCACCAGACTCTGCCGAATATCCCAGAGGGAGCACAGTCACCCCCTGGTGAGAACCACTGATTTGGATGAAATATGACAGTGATTCATGAAGCTGAAGACCAGGCTGGAGGCTGCCCGGATTCAGCGCAGGAGACAGCCCTCCCTGAACTGTCTGAGGCCCTGCTGAATGGAGATGGATTCCTGCTAGGGAACTGAGGCAGGGCAGTCACAAATCACCACAGCCAGTTAGCTCTGCTGCTGGTCCTTGGTGCTTTGTAGATTGTTAATTTCCCATTAAAGGAGCCATGTCATTTAATAAGAATCTTGTCATTAGGCTCCGTAAGGTAGAGTAAAAGCAGGATCCAGGATGCTTCTTTTTTTAAAAATTTTTAATGAGGAGTGACAGCAATGCTCAGTCCCCTAACATTTATGGAGTACCCGAGATACGAAATGTCACTTATTAAGTATTTGACAGCACCGGGAAAAGACTGAACTCTTTTACAGAGGCCCGATTTCCATGTGGAAAGAATATTAATTCACCCTGAGACCTACTGTGCTGTGTGCCCGGCTGCAGGGTAGACCCTGGGAGGAGTATGTTGGAGGTCCCTGGACCCCTGTAGTTTAGAGTAAAGCGGGGTCCCCGGGGCAAGCGCACCAGTATCACCTGTAGATTAAGCCCCAGAAGGCTTTGCTGAAGACTCGGCCAACCACACCTCAGGACATGGCCGTATGTGATCTTTACGGGGCGTGAGGCCATGACAGTGGGCCCTATTCCAGTGTGACCAGTGTCCTTAAAGAGGGGAAGACAGGACATAGGGACCTGCATTTGAAGGTGACGTGAACACCTGTGGGGGGGCCCCGTGTGAAGGTGGGGCTGCGGGGACACAGGCGGAGCCAGGAACACAAGGACTGTGGGACCCGGGAAGCGGGGAGAAGCGAGGCAAGGTTCCCAGTTAGAGACCTCAGCGTGAGCACAGCCCAGCGGGTGCTCTGACTCCCGGCCTCGGAAGCTCAGGAGAGCTCACTTCTGCTACCCACACCTGTCCCATCTGTGGTGCTTTGTCATGGCCGCCCTAGGGCACCAGTGCCTGGGAACTCTTGGCTTCTGCCCTAGACCTGCTGGATCAGGTACCACAGTCAGGGCACCTGGCAATCTGTGCTCCAACTAAGGACACCTCCTGGGGACTCCAAGGCACATGAGATGTGAGAAGCTTTGAGACGGGGCAGTGGTTCGCAACCATGGTTTGCATTTGAGAGCCATCTGGGAAGCCACCTGGGCAGCAAAGCAGGTTCTCAGAGACACCGGCATGGTTCAGACAGGGTGACTCCAGCGTGCAACCCAGGCTGAGACCAGAGGGTCTATGACAAGAGCTCCCAGATGTTGGTACATGCCGTGCAGTTGTTGTGGAGTCTCTCGTGAGTCTTGCAGAAATGCAGATTCTGATTCAATAGGGCTAAGCAGGGACTGAAACTCTGCATTTCTAGCAAGCTCTGGGGGTGATGTCATGATGCTGACTGGGTTAGAGAAGGAGCAAAGCTCAGATGAACCTAGCTTCAAGGCTGATCATAACAATAGCTGATAAGCTCTCTTCCAGATGCAGGGGCTTGCTAGGGAGTGGGTTGCAATGACAGATAACAAAGGCGCCATCCCTGCTGTGCATGGCCTGCATCCTGGCATCACCATGGAAGCTCTGTCACCGGCTGTAGGCATCCTGGTCCTTGTAGCAGTGGAACTTACTCGCTGCAGGGAGGCCTGGTGTGCTGGGACAGGGTCTTCATTAAACAAGGCAATGCTTCCTGCTACACAGCTAAATCACCATTCCTCAATGGCCTAGCAAATAAATACCAGTTTCTTCCCTGTACCCATGTCCCGGAGGAGCCTGGGATTCAGCTCCTTCTGTCCTGGGTTGTGACTTCAACTAGGTCCCTGACATCTTCCATGGAGCTGCGCTCAGGGCAGTGCAGGACACCGAGGTGGTCAGATGCCATCTGTCCCACGCCCCTGCCTGTGTTGTGTGGGTCTCACTGGGAGGAGCAGCACTGGGGCCTGATTCTACACTATGAGGAGAACAAACTGGGGTCTGGGGTAGAGGATATCTCCACCACACGGCTTACAGGATGAGCCAGGGTCTGGGGTAGAGGGTATCTCACCACACGGCTTACAGGATGAGCCGGGGTCCAGGGTAGAGGGTATCTCACCACATGGCTTACAGGATGAGCCAGGGTCTGGGGTAGAGGGTATCTCACCACATGGCTTACAGGATGAGCAAGGTTGCTGAGGTGGAAGGAGGCAGGGGCTGGTGAGAGGGTGAGGTGACCCTGGAATGGTCAGTGAAGGTGTGCTAAAAGGGAGCAGACCAAGCCGTAGCTTCTCCAGGTGTTATTTTCCTTATACCAGTGACTATGAGACCCTACTCCGATCTTTTGTACTTTGAGTACGTGGAATATCACAGCATTTTCCCAGAAAGGTGTTGGGTGCCTTCTGCCTGCTCAGCGGGCGGCTGGGTTAGATGTATCTGGATTTAAGGGTAACTTTGTTAGCACTAATACAGGCAGGGGAGAGTGACAGCTGGGCTGAAAGACTGGCATAAGACCCAGGGATGGAGAGGGAGAGGATAGAAGGGCTTCACTCTAGAGAGGTCAGGAGGATGCAGAGGACATTTTAGCATGCAACGTTGCGGCACTGGCTTCTGTAGTTACCTTTACCAGGCGACTCGGTATCATGGTTTGACAGTAGCATAAACTCTTTCTAAACAGGTCATACCCAGGATGAACCACTTACGTTATCAGAGTTCTAGAGCTGAGAGAGCTGCACCTTAAGGCAAAGAACTCTGCTGAGAGAGAAATCATGAGTGGGAAGTCAGGGAATTGCACGGAGGGTGCGCCTGACTCAGGCAAAAGTGCCCTCGGATATTCAGACACACGAAGCCCCATTTGTGTGGCAACAAGACTCCTGCAGAAGTGGAGTGGCATCTTTCCCTCTGAACTGTCCCTTCCGGGTCCACATGGAGAGAGCAGATGTGGGCCCTGTGCATGGCTATGCCTGTCACGCTGTGGTTTCATCACCCGTGAAGTGGGAACAGTCAAAGGACCTCCCCATGGAGTCCTCACTCTGGCCTAAATGAGCGATTGAGCTCACAGTGGCAGTGAGGACCATCATAATCAGTGCTGGCGATGCTTTGAAGCACGCTCCAAGCTTGCTGTGTGCCTCTCCAGCGGGATTTCTCCTTTTTCCCTGCCTTTTCCCTCTGTGCACGTTCCCAGTTCTTTTGCTTTCCATTGGACGAGCATGGCCCAAATTCTGTTCTAGGGCTCCTACATCTCAAGAGATTAGGATTTTCTTTAAGGACAAAGTTTGGGAGACAATTTGCATACCAAATAATTCCCTTGAAGGTTTAGAATATGTCCTGGCATAATAAATGTTCTGCAAAGCCTGAACTGTAACCGTTGACATGGTTCAAGGGAGTGCTCTGTCAGTTGAAATTAAGTAGCTATATTTGTGATGGGTAATTTGGTTATCATCTAGCATCATTTTCTGCAAAATTTTGTAAACTTTTAACCATTTGTAGGTTTCTAAGCTGGACACAAAGTCATGCATGGATCATTTCCGTTTAACATGTCTTCAAAGAGAGATCAACATTCTAACTAGACGGTGTCCCTAGTGACCTTGCCTTGTCTGTCTGTGTGATTGTGGTGCCTTTTTCCCCTGTGCCTGTGACCAAGCCAGCAATAAAAGTGACCACAGGAGAGCCAGAGCTGACCCGAACCTACGCTTTTCCTCTGCAGCTCTGCACACACCCCCAATTCATCTGGCGATAACCCCCCGCCCTCTTTAAAGCATCCGCATAAGTTTCACTCTATATTTGGAGTTTAAGTTTGGATCACTTGGATGAGGTCTCATTAAAGTCCCTGCCATTGAGAGGGTATTTCCCTCTCTGCAAGATCAACAGATTGCAGGTCTATTTTCATTGGTCACCGACGTCTCTGGATAATGATTGATCATCTTTGGAGATGAGCCGAGTGTAACTGCTTGGGGCAGGGCTGATGACAGAGGCTAGGAACTGTGGGAACTGGAATAAATCTCAAGAGTAATAACCTAAGGGTACCCGGAAGCAAATACATTTGTGCATAATCCAGGCGACACCAGCCAGAGCCTCCCACGTCCCCTCCTAATCTTTATAAATGATTTTCTCCCCAGCCACTTGGCACAGTCCTGTTATGGCCCTTTGAATATGTATAGACACAGCAGGTAATTTAAGATTGCTGCAAGGGTCTGACAAAAACATGGTGTGTATTCAACTTATTTAGAAAACATCTTAATGACAAGCAAAGCAATTTATAGAGGACATATTTTTATAGCACAGTAACATCAACATTTATTATTTGGGCCATAACTGGGAGAGAAGACAGACTTCCCCATTCAGACAATAAAATTAAATTCCTAGGCAGGCAATAGGGAAATAGGCACGATCTTGAATATAGTTATGGTATAAAATAATATTCTTTTAGAAATATGGTGGAAAACTTGGGAAGAATGCTATAATGACCTGATCAGATATTCCAAAGACATAAAATTCTGGAGTACAAACCCTTTCAAGGGGCTAAAATTTGATATTATAAAATTCAAAGTAATCTGTCTACTCTAGCCAATAGTTTACTATTGCCAATATATTAGGAAAGAATCATCTGTATCTATTCTTTGTGGCTCATTTTCCCCCCGAATGTTAATAATGTCTACAAAGCTTTTGCTTTAGAACAGTAAAGTCCTGCAGGCATGAAGTCTTGTTTTGGTCACCCAGGGAGTGGGAGATTGGTTCCTTCTCTTCTCTCACCCTCGTACCCTAATATCTAAGAAATAAGTAACCTCCTATCTGTCAAACTTGATTCCTAATGCTTATATATTTTGGTCTCACCGATAATGGAAAAAATTCATACAAATCATTCAAGTCAAACGAAGTGCCCGTCACCTTTGGGTTCACAGCTTAAACTTCTGCTCAGCGATTGCTGCGAGAGGAAACACAGCAGCAGGAAGCAGTCCCGGTTGGCTTTAGAGGGGTCACGCAACGCTGGCGCTGGGTTTCACCTACTCGCTCAACACACGCTCGGTGTCTGCTCTGCCAGTGCAGTGTGCTGCAGGCCTGGGACATGAACTGGACCAAGTGCCTGTTCCACAGCTGTGGTTTCCACACCTTTCTCTTTGAGTTCAATTAAGTTGTCATGTCTACAAGGCATTTTTGCAACTTAAATCCTCAAAGCTGCCATTCAGGTGTCCCCTCACCCTGGAAATCCTGCCTTTTCTCTCCCGACTCTCAGCAGATGAGCCACGGTCTGCTTTGCTGCGAAGGTCAAGGACCCCCAGGGACCATCACTCCCCACTCCCCATCTCAAGTTCACATTGCACCCCAAAGAGGCTGGGGCTGTCCTGGTCATAGTTGGTCCATAGCAGGTGCCGTTTACTTTCTGGCCTTGCAGCCCTAAAGTTGTCCCTTTCTCTCTGTCCCTGCCATCAGGTTAGGACCCATCACTTAGTCTATGCAGACTAAGGCAAGAGACTCCTGGTGGCTGGTTTTCTTCCCTTCATCTCTCCTTACCTCTCAAACCAGCGTGGCCATTCTAAAAGGCGTCTCTGTGTGTATATTCCTGTACCTTAAAGTACTTTATCCATGTCCATCAGCACAAGGACAAAACCAGTCAACATGGCTCTCAAGACCTCATCTTTATGGCCTCAGTGCTCCTCCCCCAGGACTCAGCCCAGGCTGTCTCCTCACGGTGGCCACAGGCCCTTTGCTCATGCTCTTATCTCTTCCTACAACACTCTTTCTCCTCTTCTTCCTCACTTACCCTCTCACTCATCAAGCATCCTTCCAAGAGGCAGCTGCCCACCATGTCTTTGGTCCTGTCATTTCCTCTCCCCAGGCTCCCTGGGGGTCCTTCACCCAGGCTCCCTGGGGACCACGATCCTTCCCGCTGTACCCTTGGTCTCTTGGGTTGTTTTCTATCTGACTGTTGTTGGTCTCCTCCACCAGACTATAAGCTCTGGGGAAGACAAAACTGACTCAGTTTTGCTTAATTTTTTTCTCCATAGACATTAGCCCAGAGTTGGCACTTTCTGCATACCCTATAGATGAATTTCTCAGTGGTTCATAATGCCAAACGCTACAGTGGCACCCTGGCTCTTCCCAGGTCCCTTTCACTGACCACCGTAGAGGGAGGTGGCGAAGCCCAGGTGCTTGCTTCTGGGCCTGTGTTTTGAGCTGCTCCAGACACCTGCTCTGTGATTCCTTCCGTGGGGCACTCTATGTGATAGACACGGTCCTATCTCTACATCTCACAGACGAGGAGCCTGAGGCCTGGCTGTGAAGGAACTCATCAGGATGACTCCGCCAGCTCAGCACGACACCCCAGAGCCAGGCCCAGGTTAAGAGCATCTTCCACAGGTTAAGAACTCGGTCAATGCACGTGTGTGAAGCAGACAAGGAGGGAGGCAGGCAGGGAGGAGTGAGGCTGCTGTGCCTCAGCCAGCCTTCTGTCACCCCGCTTCTATCAGTCCTCACCACCACTGTCGCAACAGCTGCCCAACCTCTCCCGGAACCCACAGCTCTTTCCCTCTATCTGGCCCACCTACTAAGTTGCCACAGCAACTTTAAAGATGCCCATAAGTCATCACTCCTCTTCCTGAGGTGTTTTGGTGGCTTTTGTTTCCACAGGTGCTGGCCTTATTCCCATGCTGGAGCTTTTGTGTCCCTGCTGTTTCTGCCTGGGGCATAGTGACCTTCATCCTCTACGAGTGTGACAGACTGAACAAGGACCCCAACACTGTCCAGGACCTAATCACTGCCAGGACCCCAACTGCCCTTCATGGTCAAGGTCCCTGTTCAATTCCTTCTGCAGAGTCCTTTCCACCATGTCTGCATCCTACCTGGGTTGTCAAGGTCTCACGTTGTCCTGCGCCCTGACCTGTCCTCCCTAATGAACTTGTGTGAAGAGAAACATTCAATCACATCCACAGAATCATGGACCTGGGGACCTGGTTGCATATCTATTTGCTGATTAATGCCTGGCTAACTGCTGTGTGCACACGTTCCTGGCAGCTCCTTTCCTAAGAGCCAAAGGGTGGAGACAGCAGAAGTGGCCTTGGGTGGCTGAATGGACAGAGCGTGGCAGCCCCTGGAACGGGACTCTATCCAGGGATGAGGAGGGACGAGGTGCTGACCACGCTGGGACTCGAGTCCCAGATGGTCTGCTGACTGAAGGGAGCTGGGTGGAGGGGCCACCTCCTGGGGGACTCTGTTCACACTGAATGTCTGGAACGGGCGAGGTGCAGGGCTAGAGGGCAGGTTAATGGGCAGCGAGGTGGGGCAGAAGCAAGCTGAGTAGGGAGCAAGTGGTGGGTGGGCATGGGGCTCTTTTTTGGGGTGATGAAACCACAGAGACGTGGATTACACTACATCCCCAGTGCACTAACTGTCTCAGAATGGTTCACTTTAAATGGTGAATTTTAAAGGTATTTTAATGTTAATTTTACTTTGATTTTAAAACATTGACACTAAGTACATTTACTTTTTAAAAGCTCATAATGAATACGACGCTAAGGCCTCAAAACTCCCACAGCCGAGTGAGCAGCGTTGCCCTCAGGATGGGCGATGCTGAGAATCACCACAGATGCCAGGTCACCTGCCGACTCTCCCCGCGACACCTCACTTCCTGTCCACGGCTTCTGGCCGGCACCTGCCGTGGGGGCCCAGGGAGGGAGAGGGCCGGAAGCCCTGCCTGCCTGGCCTCTGGGGACTGCCCCGTGGGAAAGCTTGTCCTGGCACAGGTCTTCTCTGCGGCTTTGGGGTGGAGGTGAGAGTCCCCCTGACTCAAGCTTTCTGAGTTCATTTTGTGCAGTCAGCGCTGACATGAAGCGGAACATTGCATGGCAGGCATTTCCCTATTTGTCAGGCTCGACCCTGACTGACTGTCATTTGCTGGCTGACACGAGCCTGCTGAAGGGAGGGTCACAGGTCTGCTCTCTTCTCCCCAGATGAGAGCTGGTGCCAAAACACGGGGAGGAGCAGGAAGAGTTCTTTCCGCAGTGCCTGCGGCCTTCTGCTCAGCTCCTCCACGGGGCCACATGGGGAGCAGCTGGTGGCCCCTGCTCAGAGGCAGGGGGGCCATGGGCTCTCACAGGGTGGGCAGAGAACTGACTCGCTTCTGCCAAGTGCTGGCTCCATGCAGAGCTGGCCCCATTATTCAGGCTGAAGGTTCTTGGATGCCCATGAAGCACCTACTGGGTGCTTGTGCAGGGTGCTGGCATTGTGCAGGGTGCTGCAGAGCTGGCCCGGGTTTGTGCTGATATAAGGGGATACACAGTCCACTTGGGGAGGCAAATGGTCATTTGTTCAGCGGCTATGATGGAGAATCTGCCACACACAGACCGTGCTGACCCAGGGGCTCCGGACAGAGCAGTGAAGACTGATGTGGCTCCTAGAATCTCACTGTCTCTTACAGGAGATGGATATTCACAGATCCAATGACATTTTACTAATGGCTACTATAGGTACTGGCCATTAAGCCAACAGCCTCCAGTGTCATGGATGCCTCAAAGCTGAGTTCAAGGTACAAGGAGCATGGGAACCTCTCTAATCTTGGACGTGGGTGACATCATGGTGAGTTCTCACTGGGCGAATTTCCTATGCCTGAACAATTAACACGTGCTTGTTGTCTTTTCATGACACAGAATAATGGGCCCAGAAGTTCATGCTCAGTTTCACAGAGCTGAAATTTCGCTGGCCACGGGGTCTCCCTCCAGCAGAGGGGCCGGGAGGAGAATCTGCTGCCTGCCTTTCCCTGCTCCTCCTCCTCCTCCTCATTCCTTGGATCATGGCCACATGACAACATTACCTCTTTCTTCTTCTGCAGTCAAACCAGCTCTATCCGACTCCTACAAGAATTGTATCATTGCGTTTAGACCCAACCTAGTTACTCCAGGTGACTCTCCCCACCTCAGGCTCCTTAATTCAGTCACATCTGCAAAGATTCTGCCACGGAAGTGACAAATTCACGGGTTCTAGGCATGAGGGTGTGGGTGGCCTTGGGCACTGTTTCTCAGGCCACCACCAAAACTCTGATCTTCTTGTTACACTGAGCACTTCAGGCTGTGCTAACTCCTAAGAAGAAGCCGAGGCTAGAAGACCAAACAGACTTAGGAACTGGCAGAAGCCACAGGGTCAGTTACGTGTGAATAGCCACAGATGTGACTGTGGATTCGAGTCTGTTTAACACAGGTGGTGTGGAGGGAGAGGCAGTGCGTGATGCGGCAGCAGTGGTGACATTTGATTATTTACTACATGCAGGTACTACCCCAAGGACCTCACCCACGCAGAGCCACTTAATGCTCACAGCCACTCCTTGAGGACACACATAGGATTCTTACGTTACAGCAGAGGATCTGGAGGCACAGAGAGGAGGCAACAGAATCTAGCCATGGCCAGGCAGCTAAGAATGTTTAGCTAAATGCTAAAGCGCAGTTTGACTCTAGCCTGCAGGAATCCACAGGTCTGCTCTGCGTACCTTCCCGCATCGCCTTCCTGAGAGGTTACCCCCTGCCCAGGGTTCATTTATTGGCAGGTGTCATTGTGAAATGGAGGTGGCAGGTGGCAGACGGGGGTGGCTTGGTCAAAACTTTGGCTTAACAGTCTGAAGACCCTTTGGTTCCTGCAGCTTTTTACCATCAACTGTGTGGTTTGGGAAAGTTACTACCCCTCTCTGAATTCAGGGTTCGGCTGAGTTAGGTGAATCCACTTAGTGCTTGGACTGTGGGGGTCCTACAGGCATGGGGGGAGAATCAGGCAGTGGGGAGGATAAAGAGTCCTCTGGGAAGCTGGCTGGAGGACAGGCTGATACCAAAGGCAGCGTGCTAGGCAGAGGGAGAGGCATTCTAGCTGCTTGTCACCAACGTGATGCGGGTCAAGCTGGGCTCTTCCAGAAGAGTCACAAGGCTGCCAGAAAACAGAGCTCACACTGGGATCACTCTTCCGATGCTTCAGTTTGGAGGCTGTTGGCTTCAGACCCAGCTGGAAATGCTTTCCAAATGTTTAAGATGGTGTCTAACATGAGAATCATAAACCCCAGCCCAAGGTCAGCTTGTCAGCCACAGCGTAAAATTCGCAGGACGGAGTCCCAGAGAGATGCATGTTACAGTCACTCAATTTGCTGAGATTTCTCAGCTGAGAGCTACCCAGTCTTCTTTAATTGGAAGCATTTAACCTCTTACAATCACGAACAGCGCCGAGCTGAACACCCCCAAAATGCTTGTTTAAAATAGCTGAACTTCTTGAAGGTCTGGAAGGAGCAAACAGGCAGAGCTGGGGCTGGGTGGAGGGGGCGGGACAGTGTGCAGAGACCCCTCCTCTGGGCCAGGTCAGCACCCGGGTCACCCGTCTAGCGGGGCCACCAGAGCCCCTGCTCGTTTCGAAACAACCTTCTCGATCAGCCTTTATTTCCTCTCTTACCTACTTCGCGAGAACTGCGTTTTCTAACCTCTCTTTATAAGGATTATTTTAATGATGTTGTTTTACTACAAGTACACTATTACGATAACAGAAATCTGAGGGAAAAAATTGGCTAGGGTTCCATCAGAAATCTGATCAAATCTACGCCTATTTGTTGACTTTCCTTTTCATCTCTGTCTTTGTTCGTGGCCATTTCATGGGCCACGTTTTCTTTGGCAACATTCTTTGATGAGTAATTTTCCTTTTTCCTTGTTCTTAATCTCTCTTTCCATCAAAAGAAACCAGTGGTGCACATTGTCTATGCCTTTTACTATCATTACAGAATCCTCTAAAAGCACAAGATACTTTTATGATTTTCTTTGCAAAACCACGGTACATACCTTACTCAGGCTGATAACAGATATTATCAGTTATTTTATAAGGCACATGGTATCTTCTAGAATGCCTGTAGTACATTGTAGTACCGGTAGACAGTTACCATTTTCCTTACCTATCAAAAAATTGCCTTGAGAAACATCCCTGTGCGTATATACTCCAGTATTGAGGCTTTCCTTTCGATAGACTAGCTTCACAGAAGGATTGTTAGGGTAAAAGGCAATGACTGTGAATAGTTTCCATATGTCTCTCCAGCTAGCAGTGGCAGAGCTAGGATTCAAACCCAAGACCTTTGGATTCCAGCTCTGAACTCCCCGTCCAGAATACGAGTTACCTCTCTAACTTCAGAGATGCCTAACGATGGAGCTGAGGCAGAAAGCCCGCCCAGATCTGAACTGTTCACAGGCACAGCCTGTAATCCCAGTCCTCTGAGAGGTGGAGGATGGAGGATTGCAAGTTTGAGCACGGTTCGGGCGACTTTGTGACTTGAGAGCCTCTCTTTAAAAAGAAAAAGGGGGTGTGTGTGTGGCTAGTGTGAAAGCCCTAGCTTTCATTCCCAGTACAGCAAAATTGGCCACCCACCCAACCAAACAAACAAACAAAAACCAAAGCGAGAGGCAGAGGGATTCTCAAGAGGGGCTTGGGTGACCTCCACCTCAATGAGGTTCTCACAGACCCTAAAATGTAGCTTCTGTATTACAGACACATTGACCAAGGAGTACAGATGTAATCACTCCATTAAACTGAGCTCTATCACTCTTGGGACATTTCTCAAGGTGACTTCTGCTAATTAAACAGCCGTACAGCTGGGATTCTGAAACCACAGAGAATAACAAAGAAAAAGACTCAGAGAAACTTGTGCCGAACAGGCTGTCTTGACTATCACCAGTGTCAAACTGGAAATGGATTATGCAGAAGCGAGAACAATGACTCCCTTCTCAGACTAGGTTTTAAACACCATTCATTGTGATTATATCTCAGTGCCAGTTGGAAAATCCAGAGATGGGAAATCTTCTACTTCCAGGAGTCATTTCATTTGGAACAAGGTCTGAGGCTGGGAGGGTTTGCACCAGGGTCCTTCCAGGAGTCCACCAGGGGCTGCTGCTTTCTTAGCACCTAAGGGTGAGGCACACAGCAGCGGAGGTTCCACCCGCACCTCTCAGAAGGGAGGTGCACTCCTCCAGATGGCTCGGCCGGCGCAACACAGGGAGAGGTTTAGGTTTCCCTAAGGAGAGGATGTTAATGGAAAACCCATTTCACGTTCTCATTTTTAATTTTGCAATTTAAAATCTCTTTAAATACACTTTCTCCCTTCTAAATGTAATTAACCCAATTTCCCCCATCTTTATTATGGCAAATAGCCAGTTAGAGTTCTCCTTTTGGAAAAGCAATGGGGACATTATTTAGATTTAAGGGAGAAGGCATGCATAAAGCTGTTATTAAAGCAGAGCATGTTTTGGTAATGCAGTTACAGGGCTGATTGCTAAGTGGTCTGGGCAGGCTTGCTGTGCAGCTGGAATTATGTGGGGAGGAGGGCATGTGCTGGGTCATGGGTGTGGCTCCGCTGGGACCTCCATGAGAGAGGGATACCCTGGCCTTCCTAGCAAGTCACCCGTGTGTCCTGAGCCAGCCTCTGCCCTCTCTGGGGGAAGATCTGTGACAGCTCTTCTGGTTCTCATTTGTTTGTAGTTTCTGGTCCTTAAATGATACTAAATGAAGTAGTGAGAAAATATGGACTTCTTTCCATTTTACAGTCTGATAGGGAACCCAGGGTTCTCAGAGGTATCTAACTTGGCGAATGCTGTTGCCTCCCGAACAGCAGCAGCAACAGTAGTAGGATCCGGTGTTCACAGGCTGCTGCTGGTGCCCAACCCCAGGTGGCTCTGGGCCCGGCCTTTGCTCAGCAGCATTTGCCTGTGGGCATCCCTGAGCCTGGTTTACCTCTGATCACCGTGCGACAGATGAGGACACAGACTTCAGCTACCCCGGGACCGCTCTCCTGTGCTATGGGTGGGTGCAGGTTCTAAAACAGCACCAGATTCTCACTTTTCATTTCTGCTTTTTCTGGCTCTGAATTCCTATTCTTCATGCTTGCCTGTCTTCTTTGAGATAACACTGCCACAGCAATTTCACCACTTTAAAATTGGAACGAAGAACTAACATAAGACGCTATGTAGAGGTGTTTAAACAATGTCTTGGCTCTGATCTGACTTCCTGATTTTGAGTCCTATCCCTGTCTGTCATCTAATGACTCTGACTGTGGTCACATGGCCTCACCTCTCTGGGCTTCAATGACAAGAAGGAAATCAAACAGTACCACCTCCCAGGGAAGCTGCCAGGACAGAAGGGGCCAATGTCCATAATCATAGGGCACCGGACAAGTGCTGTCACCACCTGCTTCTGGAGGGGGGCTGAAGGATCAGGAGAGCACTACACGGGAGTCATGTACACCTATATGGAATAATACTGAGCACTTTTCTAAGTTCTCAGTAGTCCACCTGTGATACCTCACTAATTTTCACGTGATCCCTGTAGGTCTGCGATGGTCCTATTCCCACTTACAGATGAGGACACTAAGATCTAGAGACCGAACTGTGCAGAGGGTGAACTGCAGGGCTGGGATTTGATCCAGGCTGCTCGTCCCCTCAGCTACACCACCACCACCTCCCTGTCACAGCCAACAGTTAGCAGTAGAAGACAGACACCGATTCCTTTGCTTCTGATGCGTAAATCATGGTCTGAGCAGCAGCACATTTATCTTCTGGGCTGCAAGACAAAGCTATTTTTGCCCCAGCATAAGAGCTGGCATCCTGCAGTGGGAAAAAAAGAAACCCATTCCAGAAAACAAAGCCGCGCTAAACAACAACAACAACAACAACAACAACAACAACAACAACAAAGCCCTTCCTCAGTGCTTCCTGCACGCGCAAGGAGGGAGCAGCGAGCCTGGCTGCTTTCGGGGTGGGGGCGGGTGTTCCGGTCCTGCCTTGAATCTTTCCTTGGTGCCTTACAGCTACCCTATCACAGCAGGCCAGGCGTGGTGGCTTAAATGACACAGATGAGTTATTATTTTGGGAGTCAGAAGATGAACACAGGACTCTGGATAAATAAAAAGAAGAAATTTAAGAGCTGGCAGGACTAAGTTCTAGAGGCGCCAAGGCAAATCCATGTTCTTGCCTTTCCAGTTTCTAAAAGATGCCCGGGACCCTCGACCCGAGGCTGCACCTGCCACCTACAACGCTTGCAGCCGCAGCGAGCCCTTTCCCAACTGTGATCTCTGACTCGCTCTCCTCTTCCATCATCGCTCTCTCTGACCCACTCGGCAAAGCTTCTTTGATGTTAAAGCCTCCACCCTGATACCCCGGGGTATGCCCGCATCTGCCCCTGAGCCTATGTGCAAAGTGCCTGGTAAAGTGCATATTCCTGGGCTCAGGATGTGGAGCTGCACACGTCTCTGGGAGGCTGTTCTGTCCGCTGTGGATGTGGAGTTAGAACCATGTCTGCAGTGGCAAGGTTTGGGGGAACAGTTGTGCTTCAGTCAACACAGGATCAGTCCCAGCAGGTGCTGTTTGCAATGAACTCTCTCCTGTCAATCATGTGGCCATAACAGGATGGCCCAGCACTGACAGGCACAGGCTTAGGGTCCCAACACTTTCCAGCTTCACCGCCTTTCGGTGTAACTCCGGCAAGTGCCAGCCTCTCTCTGTGCCTTCATCTCTGCATCACTACCCTAAGTGCGGCACTAAAGCTTATTCTATGCTGCGGGTCAAGAGCTCGAGTAAGTTAACGTGCATGCAGTGCTGGCTGGAGCTTACAGTGTTCAGTAAACGACGGCAACCAGAAAACTAATGGTGGCTGTCTTTGACTAGATTCCTGGATGATCCAAGCCACCATGACTTTCTAAACTGTAACCATGGGACCCAAACTACCAACTGAAATCTGGAGTTAGTCTGAGGAAACAGGAAGAAGTTTTCATGCCAAGAAAATTGCCACCAATTCTGCAGTTATGCATCAGACCAATAACTTCTCTTCACTTAGGAGAAAAACAAAGCCCTCAAACACCGTGTGTCTGGCTTAGGTTGACAGCAGGGATCTGTCCAGAGGGTGTCACTGGAGTGCTGGCACCACCATCAATGCCGAGGGAGGATTGCAACCTACTCAGCCTGCCCTGTATGACTCCTGTCTGATCCTCATGGCTCTTGGTCATTCAGCAGTAACTCTCTTAAGGCAGAAACTGGGCCTTCTGAAGTCTACAGGTTCTGCCCAGAGCTCTCAGGAAGGGAGGAGTGTTACTCACTACAGTGGCTGGAAATCATGTGTGAACTTTCTGCTTCTTTAACTGTAAAGGATGCATAACAATGTGGTTACACATCTTTAAATCTATTTCTGTATAAACACACAAAATAAGTATCTACCCTTCACTGAGCCTGGCATGAATACATTACTTGTGCATATCATTTGCTGATTTATTATTCTAATAATGCATTATTCATTCTCTTAACTGTGCATAATGCAAACCCACAAGCTTCTCAGTGAAAACAAATCTATTGAATGGTAAGGTCATGACAGATATAGTGACATTTCAACTCTCTTGGCGTCTGATTCATTAATTTACACAACTGAAATAATATGTTCCTCCCGTGGGTAGAGGGTAGACTGCAGGGTGAGTGATTAAGAGCTGTGATCTGAGGATCATGGGTGGAAGATGTCAATTACCCTAGTGTCTCTGGTGGCTCAGGAGGCTCTCCTCTTGGACTGGGGCAGAGAAAGTGATGCTCCATTGTAGAGTGCTGATGTGGGTTCTGGTTGTCATTTTCCCTGAAAAAATGATGCATCTAGGGGCTTATGACATGGTTCTGAAGAGTTTGGAGTGGGGTTTCCTTCTTTTAATGTTCAGTGGGTTTTTGCAGCAACTCAGCAGGGTAGAGAGGCGGGCAGGGTCTGGGATGTGCCCAAGGACATGCCCGAGATAGAGTCCAAGGGGTAGAGTGAGCCTCAGCCAGCTACCAGGGTGTGGGACAGCTGACGTTGAGTCTACCACTGAAGAATGGGGTGTCCGGGAGAGATCAAGTGCAGGAAAGGGGGGTTGATCATTCTTTTTTATTTTTTTTTAATTTTAAAGAGAATAAAACAAAAGAGGACAGATCTAAGCAGATCAGAACAGAACAATGTAAGCAGCACAGCACTTCACAACAAGACAATTGGATATTAACAGTAGCTATCATAATGTCTCTTTCTTTGAAATAGTTGAGCTTAGCTTTACACACAATAATGTCAAACATAACAAAATAGAGTAAAACAACTCAAGAGAATGAAAGTATTGCAAGGCATTCTGAACCAAATAACTGAAGATGAACAATGGCTGCTATATTATCTCATTTTCCATAAAAAATTTTGTTTTTACTATCATACATATTAAAATCCAATAAGACACAATGTGATAGAACCAATGGTAATAGAAAAACAAGAGCATAGTAGGACTTCAGAGCAAGATGATATTAAATCAACAATGGCCGCCATATTGTCTTGTCTTCAAAGTAAATATTCATACCATCACATATATTGAGATCAAACAAAACAGAATAAAACCATTCCAACCAATGAATGAAAACATAAGATGTCAAAGCAGTGTAATGGTGAACCATAATTTCCATAAAATCTCCTGTGCTCTTACCATTTCTTACACTAGGGAGACTATACGGTATTTATACATGTGAGTGTGATTTATTTCACTTATAAGTATAGATTCAAGTTGCATCCATTTGTTTATAAATATCTCAATGTGATCATTCTTTATAGCTTAGTAGTATTCTACTGTATAAAAGTACCACAATTTTTTTTATCCATTCCTCAGTTGATGGGCACTAAGGTTGTTTCCAAGATCTGGCTATGACAAATTGTGCCTCTATAAACATGGGTGCACATATATCACTGTGGTATGATGTTTTCAGTTCTTCTGGGAATATGCCTAAGAGTGGAATAGCTGGGTCAAATGGGACCTCCAACCCCAGCTTTTTGAGGACTCTCCAGATTGACCTCCACAGTGGTTGCACCAGTCTACACTCCTACCAACAGTGCAGAAGAGTTCCTTTTTCCCCACAGCCTCTCCAGCATTTGTTGTTGGTAGTTTTGTTGATCCTGGCCATTCTTTCTGGAGTGAGATGGTATCTCAGTGTGGTTTTAATTTGCATTCCTCTAATGACCAATGATGAACATTTTTTCATGTATTTATTTGCCATTTGTATTTCTTCATCTGAGAACTGTGTGTTCATCTTGGATGCCCATTTTTGGATTGGGTCTTTAAATTTTGGGGGTCTGATTTTTTAAAATTCTTTATAAATTCTAGACAGAAGTCCTTTATCTTAGGGACAGTTCACTAAGATTTTTTTCCCAGTTTGTAGGTTTTCTTTTCAGTCTGCTGGAGATTTCTTTGGAATGTGCAGAAACTCTTTAATAAGATATGATCCCAGTTATTTATTCTGGGAAATATTTCCTGTGCAGTTTGTTTCTTGTTCATGAATTCTCTACCTACCCCTATGTCTTCAAGATTTTTACCTACTTTTTCTTGCAACAGATTTAGTGTTTCTGTTTTAATATTTAGATCTTTGATCCATTTGGATTTTAGTTTAGTACATGGTGATAGGCATGGGTCTAATTTTAGTTTTTGGCATATGGATAGCCAGTTTTTCCAGCACCATTTATTAAAGAGACTGTCGTTCTTCCAGTGAACATGCTTGGCCCCTTTATCAAAGATAAGGTGGCTGAGTGTGTTCGTAGTTGTATCTTCTAGTCTATCCCATTGATCTTCAGATCTGTTTTTATTCCAATACCATGTTGATTTTATCACAGTAGCTTTGTAGTATAACCTCAAGTCAGGGATTGTGATGCCTCTTGCCTTGGCTTTGCTGCTTAGAATTGCCTTTGCTATTCTAGGTCTCTTCTGGTTCCAGATGAATTTTAGGAGTGATTTCTCTAGATCTATGAGGTATGTTAGTGGTATTTTCATTGGGATTGCACTGAATGTTGAGAAGGCTTCCTGAGTACATATATATAGCAGACAGTACTGGTTCAGGGAGCATGGTTTGGAGAGGTGCAGGCCACCCTGTAGATTCTGGGATAGGATGTGAGCCTCTGTCTAAGGGAAGGGGAAAGGGCAGGGTATATGAGACGTGGACTTGAGTTTCTCCATATATAGAGGATCCGGTCCTCTAGTTCAAAGTGAGGAGACCAACATCAAGTTCTTATTACTAATGTAGACCTGGCTGCGATGAGTGTGTTAGGAAGAAAGACCTGTGATGGGCATCCTGCAGGCGTGACAGGAGGTGCCGGGGTCAGAGAGGAAGTGACATTACAGCCAGGACACATACACTTAGTGGACAGAAAGGAAGCAAATTCTAGGCAAGGGAAATAACTCTGCTTGTGGCCAGGGTCTGCTGTGCAGCTGCCGGGCTCATCCTGAGAACAGCCGAGGGGTACGAGCTCTGCTGAGCTCTCCCGTGCTAGGGAAAACTTCCTAAGCCCTTGGGGTTGAGGGGCTTGAACCCCTTGACTGAGGGGGCCAGACAGCCTCCCAGGTGAGCTCTGGAGGAAAGCACAGTCCCAGGGCTGCACTCCAGGCCAGCTGGATGTCGTGGATCACCACCTGGATTTGGAGAAAGTCAGATCCCCAGAGTGTCCAGCAGCTGTGGACTTGATGTCGCTGACCAGCAGATGACAAACAATGCCACAGGTGTTCACAACCCAGCGCGCTCAGCTGCCTTCCTGTGCTTTTGTGTTTTCATTTATGGAACAGTGTAAAACTAGACATTTATTGGCCACAGACCATTTTTGTGCTTCTGTAACTCAAAAATGGTCCCATTTTTAAAGGTGAAGTATCACCCGATTCAAGTCTATAATGGAAATCGGGTCTCCTTGGCACACTCTGAATTCTGAAGATTAGAAACTCCGCAGTTGCATATTGTGCTGTGGAACTTTCTCGCCCAGTGTGCTTTATTACATACACTCATCTGAGCTTGCGACAGTCCATAACATGAATCGACATACGCTAGATCAAATAAATAATATATGCCTTTAAAAATAATGGCAGGCTGTATTTTGACGCGATCCATTAGAGTGGATCTGAAGCAAATTAGGGAGCCGGTAGTGCGGGGTATTAAACATGGCACTGAAGCACAGGCTGGCAGGAAGTGCCTGGCAGGGAGGGAGCTGGGCCAGGGTTCTCTGCAGCAAGGGTGGACTGATGAAGATGGTACCTGGGACTGAGGTGGCCCAGCCACTGAATGCAGGGAATGCAGGCATTGGGTGGCTGCCCATGGGCTCTTTTCTGCATCAGTCACGTAGGAGTCTCTACTTTCAGAAAAATCACTTGAAAAATAACCACACTTTCCAAGTGCACAATTTCCTTTCACTTAAACTCCAGCCGCCCCATTGAGCGTGACTGGCAGCCTCAGATTACAGATGAGGATACCGAAGACCCAAGAGGGTGAGTTTCTTTCTCAGGGTTGCTCTGCAGCGCTAACCAGGTCTGGGGGACTCTGAAGCCAGCACTGTCCTCCTTTGGTCTGTGTCTCATGGAAAAACAAATAGGTCTCAGCGTCATCTACTCATGTTCTTTTCAGTGGGTGGCTGGTTGCTAGGAATACAACTTAGATTGATTTCTCTAACATCCAGCTGCATCAGACACCCATCACATCAATATTTATAAGACTTTTACATGCATTTACATCTCACAGGGGACTGTGACAATACTGTCATCCCATGCTCACCACGGACCACAGGATAAGCAGCCTCTACCTTGCATTTTATGATTGGATTTAGCATTAAGTTGGTGTGGATACAGCACTAAGGACCTTGCCGAGAGTTACCTGGCTGTCACTACTAACATCAGCACAAGAATTCTGGGATTTTTTTTAAATGGTTGGTTTTTTCTATTCTCTTTTAATTCTGTTTTTCTAAACTTCAAAGAACAAAGATCTCTTGAAAGACCTCATGGTCATAAAGGATGGCTGATTATAATATAAAATCATAAAGCTCTAAAGTTGAAAGGAATCTAAGAGGATGTGGGATAATTACTAAGAGCCACTGCAGAGTCGGTGATCTAAATTTATTATGGGATGGCAAAATGCCAGTTTCCATTCACACGGGCCTGGTGGTGGCAGGGCATTTCTTATTTAAATAGGCTTACTGAAGTAAAAGAAAGTACGATGTTTTAAAAAGCGCTTGAAGTAAGTATTAGAACAGAAATTAGATATGGCAAAAATGAGGTAAGTGAATTTTTAAAATTAAAGTTTGGAAGATGGTGTTTGGAACCTAAGAAGTTTTTCCTGTGAAACCTCCATTGCGTGAGGGGCTTTTCTGATTTGAATGCTGTCTCTGAGCTGGGCAGGTGCTGAGCTGGTCCCTAGGGGACCTCAGCGCCCTCTAGACTTTACCAGGTCAGCTGCAGAGCTGGCGAGGGCCTGATCCAGCTGTCACACTGACGGAGCTACACTCTGACAAGTGTTGTACAGACTGGGAAGCCACACTTACAATGACAGTCAGCGGGGAGAGCACCTGTTTCTGCACTGTTACATGTAAACAAGAACCAGACTTTACCACCAGCCACAGGATAGACATTTGTAATAATATCTAGACACAAATTATTTTTTGTTTAAACACATTATGGGTGGTCCCCAAGACTAATCACTGGGCAAACCTCCAGAAGCACAGAGTATCCCTCATGATTGATGGGAAGTGACTCCAAGACCTTCCAAGAATAACAGAATCTACAGGTGATCAATTCCTTTAGAAATGGCATAGTATTTGCATCTAAGCTATGCATGTCCTCCTCTATACTTTAAATCATCCCTAGCTTACTTATAAATAGCTAAGCTAATGCAAACACTATGTAAGTAGTTGTCATACTGTATTGCTTAGAAAACAGCACACAAGAAGAAAAGTCTATTTCTACAGTACAGGCACAGTTTCTCTCCGGTGGCTGTAGTTTGTTAAATCCATGAATGTGGAACCCAGGGTACGAACAGCTGGCTGTATGTCTCCATCACCACCAGCTGGATTAAGATACAGAATATCTGCACTGCCTGGGAGACTCTCTGACTTTCTCTCCTAATTGCCGTCGCTCTGTGGTAGTCACTATTCTGACCTCTAGCACTGCAGATCATTTTTGAACTTCATAAAAGTGAAATCCTGCAGAACGTTCTCTATGCGTCTGGCTTCCTCTGCTCGACACTGAGCCCGGGGATGGCACCCATGCTGCATGAGGCGGTAGGTCGTTCCTTTTCATCACTGCTTCCTCGGTGTATTGATCTGTTCTACCAGGGATAGACGTGTGTGCTGTTTCTGGGGTGGATCTATTATGAAAAGCGTTGCTGAAAACATCTGTGTGTACCTTTGATGGATCTAAACACATTCAGGTTCCCTGGCACCTATGGAGGAATGGACTGCTGTGTCATAGGGCATATGGACGTGTGGACTTTAATAGTTGATGTCAAACACTTCCAAAGGGATTCAACAAACACTTGTGCCTGCAAAACGATGAGCCCGCGTTGTTCTGTCTCTTGGTCAGCACCTGATGAGGTCAGTATTGTAATTTTAGCTATAGTGGACACTGATATGTTGGGAATTTCTCAGGCTCAAGCTCCGAGTTCCTGACCCTTTTCCTAAACTTCAGACCTTTATTTTCCTAAGCTTGCTGTCTGCAGTCACCTAAATTCTTTTCAAACTCAACACAGCCAACAGAGGACTTCAGATCTGCTTTCTGCCAGCCTCATCCCTGTCTTTGTCCCTGGCTCTAATGAACCGCCCCAGAGCTACGGTCCTGATGCATTGTTTAGTTTCTACCGTGCTCTTCCCGAAGACGAAGGCTCGGACCTCTGTGACACCGCCTGTACCACGGTCCCTTCCTTCTCTCCGATCTCCACAGCCCCGGATCAGCTTCCCTTATCTCTCTTCTGGAATAGTTCAGGTTCAACAACAACAACAACAACAACAACAAAATGTTTTCTTTTTGGATATTTCAGAAATGGCTTCAACTCACTTTTCTGGGCAACTTCTCTGGCTCTTGATCAAAGTGTCTATAAACTTCTAAGTGAATTAAGCTATTATTCAAGGTATTACAGTTAAAGTGGCTAATTTTCTCTCTGTGGGCTCACTGAAATTCCACCAAGTGAGGAATGTAAAAGTGCGATATGAAATTTGTTTTTGAACAAGGGTTTTTTGTTTTTCTGAGGCACTGGCGTCCCCTGTGTGTACCTAGACTGTTACTGAGGCCACCGGTCGGCGGGCTCCGAGCTGGAAGCCATCCTGTGTTCCATGTTGCAGTTTGCTTTGTAAAGACCCCTGATTACCTGGGCTCTGATACTATCCCTGGGGGCCCTCATTTCTGATCGCATTTTCTGAAGTGATCCCATCTCGCAGAGACCAGACTCCCAGCATTCCTGTTTCTATCCCCGTTAGACACTGCACCCTGACACCCTCACCTGGCTAAATGTCCTCAGGTTTCCAGCACATTCCTTTAAAGCTCCATGCTCGGCCTTCCAGACTGTAAGCTTCTAAGCGATCAAGGAAAAGCAATGGTCAAAGTTAGTGTCTCTGACAGGGGGCTGCCTGGGGTCAACACATCCTGCACTGCAGGGTCTGCCGTCCATCGCCTCACTCTCTGGGCTCAGTTTTCTCATCCGTATCATGGGATAATAATGGTACCTGCCTGAGAGGGTTGTTGTGAAAATTAAATGAGACAAGCTATGCAGATCCCAAAGCCTGGCATTTGGTGATTATGGATGCTAAATGAAAGCATAGGGACCGTCTATTTCCTCCGTCCCTGTCTAACTTTGTTCTGTATCCATTTTATTAGAGGCTCTTGGCAATTGTCTCCTTTAGGTTTTTTGCCCCTCAGACCCCACTTCAGGCTTCTCAAACACTTTGCCTTTTTCCCCAGAGAGGGCACCTTCTCGTGACCACATGAGGGTACCCTCACCTCCCCCGCTCCTCTGAGTTCGTAGGACCACGGGACTGGCTCCAGTCAATCGGAAGCACTGCTTTTAGGTCGAGGCACTGACGAGCTTGTGTTCATTATCACAGATCTGCCAAGCTCCAAGCAGTGTGTGCCTAGCCCATGTTTTGTGTCTGGCAAGGTAAGGGTGGCAGGCTTCTGCCAGCCTGAGTTCCTAAACGACGCCACCCACAGTGCTGCCCGGACTTATGTGGACTTCAGCTGGATTTGGCTCATGTGTCCTCCCGCCCGGGGGTTGGCCTGCTGCTGCAGCACCACTCTGCCTGTCCCTGGCTAACGGACTGCCTTTGCTTTAAGTGTGGTGATCTGTTGCTTTCCCAGTCAGAGCGGGGTTTTACCAACCGAGCCTCGTGAGCACAGTTCAGGGACACTGAGTGTATTTTAATCATCACCACCATGTCTTTACGGTTATCTGTGACAGCGCTCTTCCAGCCAGCTTGCATTCCTGAACTGTCCTGTAAGGAGGCCCAGCCGGCCCTGCTCCAGAACCCTCTCAGACTCACCCTTCCGATCACCCTTTTATGCTGGGACTGGGTGTGTCCAGTGGGAGATCTGGCCACTGCCAGCAACCCCAAAGAATCCTTCTGAGATTGTCGAGAGACTCTAGGAATGTGTGTCATTTCCTCCTTAAGTATCATTAGACTGTTACCCAGGGCTACATGGTAAACAATGTCTCTAGACCTCCCTTGGCTGTTTAAATCTGCCACTAACTTCTTCCAGTCACTGGTACCTCACCTGCAGTCCTTTCGCTCCCACTACCAGCCTTTGGTCTCCTTTCCTAACAGTCTTTGGGGGCTGAAGGAAAAGCCACTTCCTTCAGAAGCCAGCTGTCACTTCCCCAGCTAGGAGTCATGTGTCCCGCTCCGGGTCCATCCAAACCTGCCCTAGGAGACAGAACCCCGGAAACATCTTTTGTGTTGTGTTCTCTGCTAAAGTATAAACGGGGGCTGCAGTTGGCTGATTTATCTCTCTGCCTCCTTCTCGGATACAGTGTCTGCTAAAGAATCAGTGCTTAAAAGCGATCTCCTGATCAGTGCTTTCATAAACGAGGGGAGGAATGTTTCAGAGAGTGACGCTCCTCAGCACGAGTCGGGGAGCTCTCACATTAAAATCCCACATCTGGGGCGTGGAGAGGCCGCTCCTCCCAGGACCTGCATAGCTCCCACTAAAAGGACTAGTTTCCCGCCAACTGCTCTCCATAAAGTGCAGCTCCATTTCAAACAATGCAAAAGAAAATCAAATCCTGGGCTTCTTGATTCTGCCATCTACATTAGCCTATTATGATGCTGGCACTATCTTTATGGGCTAGAAACCAGAGAAGGATTCACAAAGGGTGATGGCGTGAAAGCTTAGCCCAAGACCTCACAGTCACAGGGCGCAGCCCCTCTGAGGGGTAGAGCAGCGCTCTGCACCTGGACTCAGCGCCGGCTCGGCCTGGCTTCTCCGGCAGTGATGAAGGGAATTCCAGACAGCACAGTCTACTTGGGAGACACTTCCGGCCGCGCCCCTCGGAGACAACCAGTGCCAGAAGCTCCTTGAGGAGAACTTTTTCTGTCACACATTTTTATGGCAAGGGTAGTGACCCACCACACGCTCTCAGCCAGGGACTAGGAGAAGCAAATTTTTGAATAAAACCCCAGGAGCTATGTTTGAATTAATTTCCTGGGTTGTGGCAGAAATGAAAACGACTCAACTAATACAAAGAACACTGGTAATAAGATAATATCACACCCAAGTAGTGACTTATGATTTATTTCCTGGCTTGTCTCTTATCATTACATATACACACGTGCATGCCATCTCTCAGAGCTAATGAGAAAGTGAATACAGCATTAGAAACAGTTTATGATAATACTTCATTTCTAAACAAAATGAGTACTTTGCTGGGTTTTTTATTGCTTCATGAAGTTAACCAAGCAGTGCAGTATTTGGAAAAAAATAATGTTGTTTTTCACTACTTATAAAAACCTCACTTCTCATATTTTGGTAGTGTCTTGTTTCTATTGTGACATAGAAACTCTAAGTACCAGAGACATTTTACATTGTTTTTAACTTGAAAACCTTGACAGTTTGGGTAATTTTCTAGTTCTTCCCCCCAGTGAATCAGACTGGTATCTTTCTAGCTTGTATCAAGGGGATTTATGATGTAGTATCGAGTCCCCCCCCCCACAGACTCCCTTCAATGTGTCCCCAAGGAGCCTGCACACGTGCAGACACTGAAATGAGGATCCATCCTGACTGTTGATCACTGCGTGTTAACTCTTCTGGAGTTCATAAAATGACTAACTTCCAAGTCACTGTGGAGAGAAGAGCCTTGTTTAAACTGGAAAGGTTGTGCAGGTCGATTTAATAGTGGTTGTTTCAAAGCTTCCAGAATTGTGTCAGAGGAGGTTCAGGGTCAGTCAGGAGAGACCTGACAAGTAGCCCACCCAGCCACCTGGCTGAGGGATGTGCTCGTGTGTGTGTGTGTGTGTGAATTCTCACTCCCAAAGGAGGGAAGTAGAGCCCAGAAACAGGAAATGACTGGCCACAGCTGCCCAGTTGACCTGGAAGACACTGGACATGGCAATGGGGTTACCAGAGCAGCCTCTGGATTCGCTGCCCCTAGCTGCAAGAGCCTGGGCAGGCCATGGCCTCTCTGCCTCTCCCAGCATACATGTCTGAATCTCCAAATGCAGGTGCATCAGTTTTCCAGGGCTTCTGTGGGTAAAGAACCATACGCCAGCTGGTTTATGACAATGGAAATGGATTTGCCCAGGGTACTGTGGGCTGGAAGTCCAAAGTCAAGGTGTGGGTAGGGTCTGTTCCTCTGGAGGCTCCATGGAGCGCCCACCCCCGGCTGACCCTAGGTCCTGGTGGCTGCTCATGATTCTTGGCCTTTTTTACTCTAGTCTCTTCCTCTGTCTTCACCTGACATTCTCTCTCGTGTCTGTGGACCTCTCTTCTCCTTGTGAGACTGTTGCTCATTGCATGTAGGGCCCGCCTGATCCAGCACGATCTCATCCTTGCTAATCACATCTGCAAAGACCCTATTTCCAAATCGGGTCATATTCTGAGGTTCCAGGTAGACATGGATTCTCAGGTGGGGACACAATTCAACCCAGTACAAAATGCAGCAATGACCAAGCATTGCAGAGCGAGGCTGTGAGGGTGAGGTGCCTGTGTATAGGGCTTGTCACACTGTCCAAGGACCATAAATACCAGCCGCGTTAGTACCTGCCCGTAGCCCGGGTTATGTTCCTACAGGCACATGAAATATTTTTACTCCAGAGCCAATTCTTTCATTTTCTGGGGCCAAACCCTTAGCCTCTGAGGCAGCAGCTATTTAGAAACATGAGACAAGTTTTGGCCCCAAACATCCCCTCACCTTTTTTACCTCTCAGTCCTTGTAAATTTGGCTAAGTCTTTGTGCCCCACCTGGGTGTGGAGAGCAGTGGCAGAAAGGGGACATGTGGGACCCAGCAGAAGTGCTCTTTGCAGAGAAGTTTGTGCCTTTTGTAGAAGTCTTCCAGGCACACGACATTATCCATGCGGGGATCTGCCACCGGTGCTCTGACACTTCTCAGCGAGGCGCCCTCCTGGTCTTACGCCGCCTTCCTTCTGACTGGCACGGCATAGACAAGGCCTGGGTCCGAGCGCGTGTGGTCCAAGTTCTATCCAGACCTGACCACTTTGGTCCAGGTTTTGGAGTGTGGAAAAGAAATTAAAGCAACTCAACCTACTCTGTATCCAATTCTGCTGCCTCCGAGTCCTGGCTGGCATTATAAGCTCAAAGATAATGCTTGAATTATTTGCCAGAGTAATTCTTGGGCTTACTAGGAGGATCAACCCAAAGAGACTCATGTTTTTCTTTGATTCTTTATTTTTGCTTAATCTGTGGAATATTTTTGGATTTAGTTGACGGTTCAGGATCAGGGAGGCAAAATCTGCTGGCGCTGCTGAGAGGGTCTCAGGTTTTAGCGCAGACCAGTGTGCTCTCAGGGCTTCGCTGAAAACAGACTCGGGTGCCTATTCCCAGTTCTGGGCTCAAGAATGAGCCCTCTATCAGACCCTCTGGCAAGGCAGTTGCTTCGGGCCACACTGGACAACCCTCACTGGGATCTGCGTCCCCTGGAATGTATTCCTGCCCCAAGAGCTTCCCAAGCTTTTTAAAGGAGTGCCAGTGTCTTAGGCTAAGGCTTGGGGCACTAAGTCCTGAGACCACTAACCAGGCAACAGGCCCGTGGGGAAGCTTCTTTGATGAGCCCCTCTGTGGGTCCAAGAGTTTAAACAGGAAGCCCAGTCCCCAGCCCTGGGGAGTCATGGTGATTTTTCTTTCTTTTCTTACTATCTTCTATTAACTTCTGTGATCAGAACTTTTTCTGCAAGGTGGGTGTTACGAACATGTTCACGTGGTGACGGTTACTCAGTCTCGATCACTCTCAGATTATGACCTGTTTGTTTCTCTGAGTGTGTGTGTGTGTGAGAGCCTGAGTGTATGAACAGTCCCCTCTGTTAAGAAAGAAGGTCAGTAATGAGGACAAGGCTGATAATGCCGCGGGCAGCTCTGGTTTTAAATGTCTTCACATGGTACAATAAGAACGTGGTGACCTCTCTGTTCCCCCAGTGTTTGAGTGGGAATTTTACATGAAATTTCAAACCCTGCAGAACAGTCAGCTGTGTTATTGATTCTTTGAAAAGCCTTTTGAAAACACGTTATAGTAAGGACATTTCTCTGTGCTTGCCTTTTCTAAGACTGTGAACACAGCCATTCTCACACACACAGGAAGAATTTCACAAGCTCCAGCTTCCTTCTGAGGGTGACTGTTAGCAGCCTGGGTAGCTCTAATTTCCTGATAGCACTTTTGAGAAATAGAAACTTTTGCAAAAGAAAATTATTCTTTCATTGGCGTGTTGTGTATTTTTAATATTCCATTAGACTTGGTCCACTTATCTCTATAATTTCAAATGGTACCATATCGTTTATGGGCTGCGAAAGGATTTTCACAGGCAAGTTAAGTCCAATTGTGGAATGGGGTGTTTATCAGTTCTCGCAGGATGTCATCTAAATTCATATTTCACATTCTAAGATCGGTGTGGTGTTCTCTCTCCATCTCGGCCAGCAAAAAATTACACACAACAGATTCTCACTTCTAATATGAATAAAAAATGTTCTTCACTTTATCAGCTCTAAACCAATATCCCTGAGGAATTTAAATATCTCACTCTTTTTTCTTTCATTTCTTACAAAATCGCTGCAGGAGAAACCCACGAGATACACCTCAGCCATCCATCCGGAGGGTTCCTGGGCTGAGTCGAGAAATCCAACCCCACTTATACAACAAAACCAGCACATTTGGGGGAAAGTCTGTGAAAGAGGCAGTAATGACAGAGAGACATGGAGGAGATGTGTGGCCATCCCAGGAACTGTGTCCTCTGTCCGGGGTCCTGCCACCTGTCACCCACCAGCCCTGTGACCTCCACTTCATTTTCCTCTCTACCTTAGCTTCCTCTCCTGTGTATCAAGAAAGACAGGAGTCCTCTCCCCACCAGTAAACCCAGAGAAGGAGAGAGAGAGACAGAGAGAGACAGAGAGAGAGAGAGAGAGAGAGAGAGAAAGAGAGGCCATTGCATGGAAAAATATTTAGCCCAATGCCTGGCTTATGGGACATTATTAATAAAAGCTAGCTTCTGCTACAGCATTATTTATTACCACCCAAAGAAAAAAAAGACCTTTTGATAAATCAAGCTGGTTTTACTCCCTCTGATTTCCTGCTTTTCGTGTATTTACCTCTCTCTCATCTACAGACCTTCTTCCCAATCTTTAAGCCATGGCTCCGCAGACTACAGCCCACGAGCCAAAGCTCCTTTTATAAACAAAGCCTTAGTTTGTGACGTGAAGGCACCGTGCAGACGCCTCCTGTACACAGGTAAGCGCACATGCACTGTGCGCAGAGCTGCGACGGCCTGCACACGCTTTATCTTAGGCTCTCCACTTCACACACCTAGCAACATCTTGACAAAGTGCAAAATACACACAGATTAGTTGGTCTTCACTCTCCTATGCATGGTGCCTCATGCCTTGTGCCTGTGACATCTTAAAATGAGATTGGGTGGGAAGACCACATCCAGCTAGCTCTCTCCCTTCCTTTTGTTCTGCTAGAAACAGACCCCAGACAGGGATGTGCATGCAAAGGGCTTGCTCAGGAGGTGGTCCCTGAGGAGAAGCCAAGGCTGTGGGCTTGTGCCTGATCCCACCGGGGTCCTCTGGGAGTCAGGGTGCAACGCATCTCTCAGTCCCCCTATTCAGAGGGGAGACGGGGGTATGAATCTATCAACTCTTGCCTCTTGAAGGTTGGTGGTGGCTCTGGTGGCAAAAAGTCCCTGTGCACTCAGAGCACATCCCTGGGGTCAGAGGAAGCCCAAGACCAGCGGCTGCAGAGCTTAGGGAGCCCGCCCTTTGTGGCAGTGGTCAGTCCTTGGAGATCCAAGTGGGCCATCAGTGGTTGCTCTGTTACCCAGCCCAGTGCCAGAGCGTGCAAGCTGAGACTGTTGTGAAGCCAGGAAGCATGTGTGGCCATGCTTCCTGACTTTCTACACCATCTCTCTACACCATCTGCTCACTAAAAGCTCTCAGCAGTGGACTAGGGCACTAGGTGGCATTGGGGTCCTGATTCGGCAGGTGCTACCTTTGCTAAATGTGTTTACTTCAGTGTTTGCTAAGCAATACATTATTTCCAAATTAAGTGATAAAGTTCTTGGTGGTCAATTTTTATTTTAAAATGAGGAGGTTGGAATATGAGCTACTAGGAAAGATCTGGCAGTTCAGGGAGCCTAGGTATAGCCCAACCTAGGAAGCATTTCGACTGTCCTGGGAAACACTTCCTGGCTTCTCCAATTCCATTCCAAACAGGCAAGAAGCTATTGTCATCCCACTGTCAAGACTGGGATTAAGACAGTGTGCAGTTAATCCGCTTCTAACCCTCTCCCCAGGACTCAGCCTTTCTAGCCGAATACACTTGGAAAGTTTCAGTGGATTCCAACGCGTTTGGCTTAGATTTCCCTAGGTTCTAACTCATGCTCGTCATTTGCTTAACTGAGCCCTGTTAGAAACGAAACCTCATGAAGGTTGAGAACAATGCAAACTTACTCAAGAAGCCCCGAGTTGGCAGAAGGACGAGCCCTGAATCAAAACATTCATTTCCCTTGTGACAGCTGGGTGAGCAGGAGGATAAACAGTTGTGTGAGTAAATGAAAAGAGAGGGGCGGCTTCCGCCAAAGGAGGCACGGAAGTTGCTCAAAGGAGGAGGGATGAGGTGGTTGAGAGAGTTCTGGAAGGAAGGCGGCAGAGGCCTGAGTAGCTGCCCTAGCAGAGAGAACCGTGTGTGCATGGGAGTTTTCCGCTGCTGTACGATGGATTGCCTATGTTTTGTGCTTTACAGAAACAATTAACATTTGTGATTGCAAACAGCTTCTGAGGTTGGAGATTTGGAAGCTGCCTGGGCTGTGTGGTTCTGGCTCCAGTCATTGTGAGCTTGCAGTCAAGATGCTGGCGAGGCTGTAGTTATCCTGGGCTTTGACTGGGGATGGGAGATCTGCTTCCACCGCGGTTCTCTCATGCTGTGGGTGAGCAGAGACCGGCTGCTGGGAGGTGGCCTCAGCTCCTGCCATGTGGGTTTCTCTCTCAGGCCACTCGAGTGTCTCGCATAGTTTGTTTTACCCGTAGAAAGAAGGAACAAGAAGAACTCGGCCTTGGAGCCCATACAATGGCAATTCTACTTCCCATCAGCTACACGAGTCATCAGTACTCAGTGTGGGAAAGAACGACCTTGGAGAATGGGGGGGGATGGGGGTCACCCAGGTCATCTCAGTGGTGGCTTCCGTAATATGCAAAAGAAGGAGGGCATCATCTTCGTGGGAAGGGACGAGCCGTGATGCCCCTGAAATGCAGGTAGAGCTGGGCAAATAGTGGCAGGAGATCAAGTCAGGCAGTATGAGTCAGACTGCATGCAGACCAAGGGAGCAGACACAGGATCCGCTGCTCCCACCGGGCTCCCTGCCCGTCCACGCACTGGGGTTTGGATTCAGAGCCCCAGCAGAACTGGATTCCCCAGCACGGGGTCTCTATCCTGTGGACAGGTGCCCAGAGGGATCAAGGGCTGCACAAGGTGTAGAGGATCCAGAGATGCTTTTCTTGTTTACCCTCACCTCTGAGCAGCCCCACTCCGCACCCAGGGTCTGTGTCTTGTGTGTGTGGGCGGGGGGGCAGGGCCCGGACAGCAGAGATTTTTGTTTGCTCCTGTGACTTCCCAGACCTGCACAAACTGAGGTCCTGCCTTGGTCTGGAACAGTTTCAAATGCTGTTTACTGGGCTCATGCTGACAGGGGCTGGATCCCACCTCCCTACCATGCTTCTCTGATCCTGTGAATTTGGGAAAAGTCAATGCCCCCTCTGACCTTCAGCTTCTTCCCAGGTAAGATGGGAACAGTGACACTGCATCAGGGCTGAAGGGATGAGCAGTCCTACCATGATGCCGCTGTCACACCCAGCACCAGAGGTGACTTAAATAATCAGACTGAGTCTGCAACTCCTGACCTCTCTCCGGGGTCCCTGACCTCCTGATGCTAAGGTGAGTTTACCTTCATAAGAGTTGCTCTGTTTTGGCAGAATTGTACCAACTAAGTTCCCTTTGATGCTCAGAGATTGGCTGATTCCCATCCATCCATCATTAGTCTGGCTGTGAAGGCCCTGGGTGTGGAAGGTGCATGGATTTCCAAGTCAGGGATCACAGTGTCACCCAGGGTCAGTAAGGCAGAGGCGGGTCGGAGGATCCTTTGCTTTAGACTTTAGCATGGATCAGACATTGCAACCATTAGAACAGGAAAGGATCTGCTCTCCAGCAGTAATGAAAGACACAGCTTGGGATCTGGAGGCCGAATTTGCTTAATTACCTAAGTGCAAGTCCAGAGCCCAGGGGTGGGGCCGGTGTGTCTCCCCACCCGTCCTTCCAATGGGAGTGTGAGGCAGTGGTGGTGGTGGTGGCATTGCTCTTGAATGACCATGATCGGCACCAGCTCCCAACACGGCCCGTCCCCTCCTTTCCCTTCCTCTTGTCATGTTTACAGAGAAGGTAGCGCTTAAAGCAGGAAACTGCGGTGCTTCCTTTGAAACAGGTTTTTCTGTTTTAAAAATTACATTCCCGTGTCACCGTGAGACTTATCTGGCAGGATACTAATTGCTTGCTTGTATGAATCTGTTTCCTGTTTTTAAAAATATCTCTGTAAACAAATGTTATTTTAAAAACATCCTTTGCAGACTCTGCCCTTGTCATCCGTCGGAGCCCAGGTAAATCTCATTATCTGCCGCTGTCAGGGCCCAGCGCTCTGTCTGGGCATCCAGGGTGGAGCAAGCTCTTATCTCCCGCCGCACCCTGCTGGCTGGAGGGCCTGGCGCTGTGCATGGGCACCGTGCCTGGGGCTCCCATATTGCCAGGCCCAGAGTGCTATGCCCAGGTCATGATTACCCTGCTGGTTAGGTTCCCACCCCACTGGGAAGCTGCAGCCCTGGTGACACTGGGCAGGTTGTGTGTCTTTCGATAGCATTAACCCTTTTATCTCATTTAACAGGACATTTGCTGTGTCCTGGACTTAAGAACTTCCTCCAAGACACTGCGTGCACAGCAGGCCCTAAGAAGAGAGGAGCAGAATGAGTCTGGGGACCTGCATTCCCTAGTGTGGGTCTTCATGGTGGAGGAAACCGAGCTTATACATACCCTGCTGAGGGCACAGGTGGTGACTGAAAGCCAGCCCAGGTGCATCCCTCCACCCAGGGGAGCAGGACCTGGACCGACTCTGCTCCTTCTCCCCCTGCCACAAAAAGGGTGAAACACCCACCTAGACAGTGTGGCCAGCCCCAGCTGGCTCTCCTCGCCTCCACTAGGCAGAGGGCTCCTGGGTGGCCCCCTATAGGCAAGTGTGACCTGCTGTCCTACTCAGAACCCCTGAAAGCAGACAGCATAGTTCCCTACAGCATTGTCCTTAGTGACCTGCAGACAACATCATTTACCATTTTATGGTTCTGGAGGTCAGAAACCTAAATGGATCTCGCTGGGCTAAGAAGATGCTGTGCTGGTTCTGGAGGCTCCACAGGGAATCGGGCCTCCTGTGAGAGTGAAGCATGATGGTGCCTGCTTGCTTGGCTTGGGAGCTGCCCGGAAGATTGGCAGAGCACACGTCTGGGTGTGTCTCGGTGGGTCACAGGGGTGTGACCGGGAGTACTATGTCTGGTCCCTCACCTCTTCCTCCCTGGTGCTGCCCCGCCTTGCTCTGCTTCCCAGCCCCACCGTGTCCTTCCGCCATGATGTTTCTGGCTCCGTGCCAGCAACTCTGGACTGAACCCCGTAAACCATGAGCCAAATTAAATCCCCCTCCTCCAGTATGTTGTGGGTGTCAGGTATTTTGTCTCAGCAACAGGAAGACCGACCATCGTAGCTTCCCAATATGTAAAAAATCATAGAGCCAAGAATAGAAATCTCTGAAATAAGCTTCATAAAATACGTTTTTCCTTTAACACCTCTCAAGATTCCTCCACTAAAATAGCACAGACTTCTCTTTATCAGCCTGGGAGGGGAGGCAGGACAGAGACCTCGAGGCCAAATCCAGTCCCTTTGCTGCTGCAGCTAGGAGTCAGGCCAGGCATGTCAGCTCCGGGACCCTGTTTCATCAGGCTCCAAAGCCTCCTCATGGCAGTCCTGCCCGCCCAGAGCTCCAATGGGGACAGTGGAGCTCACTGAAAGCCTGTCTGAAAATGGGAGTGCTCTATTCCAGCTGAGGCTGTGTGCGGCGCCCTTTTCTGTCCATGCCGCGTCCTAGTCCATCCACGCCTTGTGACAATCGCTTCTCCAGGAAAAGGACGCCGCATGTGGGAATTGGGCGCGGGGATCTTGGAATGTTTTGTACTGATAATTGTAATTTGTGTAGTTAACATGTGTATGTTTTTATGTGATGCTCAATATGGAGTCGAGGGTGGAGACTCCAGGGGGGTTGCTGGAGGCCCTCTAGATAACCCCTTTGTGAGGACTGGTTGTGGGGTTTTGCCTCTGTGAATAATGTGAGAGAAGTGAAAGAGCTCATGGAGGAGGATTTACAAAATTCCTGTGAGACAACTACCCTGAGACACTGGACAGGCAGCCAGAGACAGGCAACTAGGACCCATATGTTACGCCACTGGCCGCCTAAGACAGGCACAGGACCAATTGCTGTCCTGCAGGCCCATGACGGGTAAGGCCTGGTTGGGTACATGTGAAGAGTCCTTGACCTAAGACAGGAGCTGTCCTCGCAGGGACTGCCACTCCCATAAATGATAAGGAAAGCAATGTAGGGAGTGGCCTAATAATCTCACACATCTCTTCCTCCTGTGGGCGTCCGGCCCTCCTGCGGGCGTCCGGGTACATCGATTGCATTTCCCGGGCTGACTAAATGTCAAGATTAAAATGTTAATTGATACCTATTGCCCTGAACCTGGGGCGCCTTCTGCTTGGAGTTGAGGTCAATTAACACCTATTGTTTGGGATTGTCCCTGCCTGGCCCTGGGCCTGGGGCGTTTCCTGCTTGGGGCTGGGGGTTGTTGCCAGGGTTGGCAAATATATATT
>PVLA01002534.1:128539-173214 GCA_004027455.1 Hydrochoerus hydrochaeris | reverse complement strand
GCAGCTGGGCTCCGGCAGCTGTGCAGTGCCAGCTATGACATATGCCAACCCACAGCAGGAGACATCGCAACACCAAGACAAAGTAAGAAGGGACCGCTCTCTCAACTTCTTCTCGTCTCAGAAAGCCAGGGTCCAAGGGGACAGAACACTAGAACTTAGGACCCTGGGAATCTTCTGTGGAGAAAGCTTAGCCCACAAAACAATTCAGAAGAGACAGGAGAGAAAATATCTAAAGAAGCTTAATTCTGGTTCCCACTTTAGAGGTCCATAAATAGAGATGCCATCCACCGGGTTTCGACAGTCATTTTTACAGCTATACTTTGCAAAGGTCAAACAACCACTACAACAACAGCAACAATAAAAGTCAACAAAACCCCTCACCTTGTTTTATCTCCCCTGCTGTTCTAAAGGCAGAGGAATGTAACTATACTGCGTCTACTTGGTGCTGCTGAAATCTTTGAGGGAGAGGTTAGGCGCTGGTCACTGTGTGCTCCTGATAATCACATTCAGCCGACGAAAGCCACTAGCATCATGGTGTCACTTACAGAAATGGGCATGCTTATTGCTTCTGTGGTGGGTGTTTTGATTTACCAGGAGACACCTTTGTAAGCATCTTCTCCTGACTTTGGGAACCTTTGCCTGTGATCTTATCAATACAGTGGAGGCCATGACGTCTGAGGTGACTCTCACTGTTTGGCCAACAGCTCCAGCCACCTTGGAGGTACCAGAGCTTCCACCTCCCATCATGGCCCTGCGTCCTACCCATCCTGCCGACAGCCCAAAACACTTGCTTTTGGAAGCAGTTAACACAACCGTATTTTTATCACAACAATAACATGTGGTTATTTGCCTGTTACTCTTCCAGCATGAGCTTGTGTAGTTCATTTAATCTTTGCATGAGCCTTGAGAGAGGCATCATTGTGAGTCCCACCCTGTACAGTGAAGAGACCAAGGCACAGACCCAGCCATTATGGAAATCTGTTTTCTCTATCATGGTAGTGGAATTGTCTGGAGCGTTAGTAACACGCAGATCATAATTACAGCTACTGATTGTTCCAGCTGACCAATTCCCACTACCTCACAGCTTAGAAGTGATCCTGGAGTTCAGGCTCGACTGAGGTCCATCTGAAGACTCTCGCCTTATGCATGGCACTGTTGGGAAGTTCAAGTCCCTTGCAGTCCCGGTAAGACCACGCCTACCACATCCCACACATCCTTTTATACCTTGGCTCGTGATGGTATACGCACTGGTACATAAACAAAAAAGTATGTACATACTGGTACATAAGAGTCACCTTTCATCTATTATTTAATGATGACCAACAATCCTTCCCAATGAAATTTCTAAGCAAGTGAAATATCCTTTAAAATAAACATATGGAAGAAATGTGAATCCTGGGCTTTTGTGTCATTCCCGAATTTGACACTGGGGCCATGCTAATAAATAAACTGAAATGAAACTTTAAGACTTTAAGATGTCCAAAAGTCTTTTTTTTTTTTCTGAAGGTAGTAGAAATACAACAGAACAAGACAGAACAAAGCCAAGTGAGACAGTGCAGTGGATTTGGTACAGAACTTCACAACAGGATACCGGGATAACAGTAATAGGTACCATAGTATATCTCATTATCTTCACAAAAGTTGTCTAGTCAATTAGGTCTAGCAAAATCAAACCAAAGACAGAACATTATAAAATCAATCAAAAGAGAATATTGGATAGGGTAAAGCAATTAGTCATAATGAAACAAAACTGAAAACAACACTTGCTTTCAAAGAGAAGATAGAGGAGACCCCCCCATATTTGCTATATTGCATACAGTCATCCTCCCAAGAGATGCTCAGACCTCTGTCCCCAGTTGCTAACCGGGAGTGGGGGGTGCTGGGATGTTTGATTCCAAGCCCCGTGCACTGGTAGGCTCACAGGAGACACTACTGGGTCTGCTCCTGGCTCATGCGGCAGGAAAGCGCTTACCAAGAGGGCAGCGGGTGAATTGTCTCATTGTGCAGTCACCTGGGTTCCAGCATGGCCATGGCCAGGTGGCGGGGGGCGTTCTCTGGTTCTCCTTCTGGCTCACGCTGGAGGGAGGCGCTTACCAAGACGGTGGGCAAGATGTCCAAGTCTTAAAGGGGTCTATTGCTAATTTGTCTTAATTGAAAGTGGTGGCTTCTGGTCACCTTTCCCTAAATGACTTTATGCTGGAAACTGATGACAGCTATTGTAATGAGCCAGGTCCTGGCTGGAAGCCAAACACACAGAAGGCAAGTATGAAAAAGCCTCTTTTAGGGCGCTCACCACCCCTTCCCTTTGATGATGGTCATGCTCACCACTGTAGGAGCAAGAGTTTTCTCATTTCTCTCCTGTTTGAAGCCAGAACTCAGCTAAAAATTCTTTATAACTTGGAGAGAACCTCTCCAACCAGGACTATAAATAGACGTGGGGTTTCAAATCATTCAAATTCAATAACTGGGAAAATCTGCTGATGATGCAAAACCTGCATTCATCATATTTCTTGGCTAATAAAGAAGGAAAATAATTCTCTAAAAGACAAGAAAAACTGCTTTTAGGAAAGAAAAAAAGTTCTTCAGTTTTTTTGGGCACCTCACATAAAATGAGATGGAGAAATGTAAGATACTAAAAAAACAAAAATGAAAAAAAACCCAACCAAACAAAAAAAGCAGAAGTACTCTGAATTCTTCGTTGCCCTCCATTTTAAGTTATTTTTATCATGTAAAAACCAAAAATAAAAAGGGGAAATGAGTGAAAGCTTAGGAAATCAAATATTTATCAAATTCAAAAAGATGAATCTCACTTAATGACAAAGTGTCTTTTGATTCAATCTGTACTGAGTGACACTGATGGTCCAGTGTTTTAAGATATCCATAAGTGGGGGAAACAAAGTATGTTGTTTATGCATCCAATAAGCTGAGGAATTTAGATTTGAGCGGGAGCTCCTTACCTCTCCCCTGGATCAGGGTCCTTGAGAACTAGCTCGACAGTCCCTGAGCACCCCAGGCCGGCCTCTAAATGCCCCCATGCTGTCCTAGCTTGTCCCCATTAGTCTGTGCAGCTTCTTTTCTGGGTCATATCTCTGTTACCCTGTGCTTCCTGGGGCCGTGTTTAAAGGTTAAGCAGTGGCTGGCGGGTGTCATGAGTTACTTTCTCATCCCTGGATACGCTACCTGACACCAGCAAATTGAAGGAAGAGAGGTTTATCTTAGCTCACAGTTTGTAGAGGTTTCTATCCACAGTCTGCTGGCTCCAAGGCAGGGTGGCGTGGCACAGGGAGTTTGCAGAGAAGAACCAGCACATGGCATGGTGGTGGGAAGCAGAGAGAGATCAAAGGAGGAGAGAGGGAGACGAGTCCCTCCAGGCCACACCCCAGTGACCCATCTCCTCCTACCAGGCCACCTCCTAAATCACATCCAGCTATAAACTCGCTGATGGACTAACTCGCTGATGACTATCACACCCCACAATCCGGTCACCTCCCTAAGCCTCTCCTATGAACGCGTGAAGCTTTGAAGGGTATCTCAGTACAAACCATGATAGTAGGTTTCTGTTACGTTAGGCTGCATCTGTTATCCTTGGGGTGATGTCAGAAGCCCTTAAAGTCCTGTGCCCATCCTGCTAGTCCTCTGCCCACCGAGCACCGCCTGCAGTGTCACCCCTCTGTCTCTCTGCACGTCCTGAGTAGCACATCTGTGTGTGTGCATTTGAGATTTTTCATCGGCTTTACCCTCACACTGGGCGGTCCTGAAGCCCGGGACGTGGGTTATCCCGGTGTCCACTGAATCTGAAGGGTGGCTACACTCTCTGCTGCAAGGGCAGGGCCCCCAGGTACTTCCTGTCCACCAAGGGGTGCATCTGTCTCTGCAGCTCCAATCCCATGGTCAGCTGTGGAAATACCAATCTTCCTCTCAGCTCATATTTGCAGGATACCGGGATGGGTGCCACTTAAACTAACACCCAAGCTGGCCACATCTTTAATCTTGCCAATATGCCTGTCAAGAAGGGACTGATTCTCCTCTCGTGGTGGGAGGAGAAATTGGGATTGAACCCAGAGTCGTGGCTCCTGCCTCTCAGACCAGGTTTCAGTGAAACTGAGGTCACACCAGGTGACTAGACTCAGCCTCACCATCGATTGATAAGTCGACCCCAGAGCCATGGGAAAATGGTTAGAGTCACCACCCTGGAGAAGTGGTAGAGGTCACAGCTAAGACCCACCCTCTCTCTCTACCACGCCCACCATCAGTGAAGTCCCTCAGCCCTGCAACTGACTTCGGATGCAAGGCTTAGCATCTGCCTCCTGAATGTCCCTTTCTGCTGACACCACAGAGCAAGTGTAATCGCAGAGGGGCGTCAAGCATCTGTGCTTCATTTGCAAGGATAATGTGTTATTTTTAAAATAAGACAGTTTATTTACATTGCTGTTTTCTCCTCTCTTTTCTCAGCAGCAAGTGATACAAAAAAATGGAGGAGATTATCCCAACAAAAATATTTATGAGTAAATAGCTTGCAGAAATGGTGAGGATGCTACTATCTAATTCTGGTCCCACCCACCGAAACAAAGAAGAGACTGCTCCTGACAGCATGATTGAGCTGTGTGTAATTATTGCCAATGTTTTAAACATGAAGATAATGAGAAATGTATTAGCATTAGATTAGAGCGGCCTCAAAACATTTATTTTCCTAAGAATATGGCTTCTGCTTCTAATTTTTATGCAAGGAACGAGGGGAAAATGCTATCTATTATTGTTTCAGGCAACTTGACTTGATATAATTTTCACAGCTTCTTTAGTATATTCCTGGAGATGCACCTTACATGACATCCCTGTAACTGGGATCATTCTGACCAAACTAAAATTATCTTCTGACTCGCACCTGTACATACAAATTCACTGGCTCCTTTGCATAGATATATTCTTGCATTTTTTCTGTGACATATTCAAGGACTCCTGAATATCTCATAGCAAATCAATAGACACGAATCTAAAAATTAATCCTAAAAAATAAAAAAAAATCTTTACATGATACTATTATACAAAGAAAAATGAAAGTTTTCTCCATTTTTCACATCTGACCTAAAACTTGGGCATTATGAAGTTTCAGCAGATCCTTATTAGCTGAAAGCAGAAAGCGAATGACATACACATTGCTGGTATTTTTTACTGCATGAACATTTTTATGAGCCGGGTATCACCTTCCTTAGATTATCTGGGAGATAATACATAATAAGATAAAGGGAAATTCAAACAAAGACAAGAAAGTGCTCCGCTCAAAGTCCTTAAAAAGACAAATGATACTTTCACAATGCAAATGTGAGGATCGCTTTTTAAGGGCCTCTTTTGGAAACTATTTCCATTTGCAAAAATATCCTGACCATTAGCTACTTTGAGTAGTTGCAAATTGTGGCTGCGTTCAGAAAAGCTGGCAGATTTCTGCTGATGAATTTCAGTCTAGCAGCCAAGACGATCAACTAAATAAACCATTTATCAAACGTGAGAGACCTTTATCTGATTTCATTTTGTAGCGCAGCCAGACATAGTTTAAAAACATAGACAGAGCTGCCAGAATGGAGTGGCTAAGTGTGGCTATAGAGAAGAATAAAACAGTGCCCTGGGCGAACCCAATTTCACTGAGTGGGATGTATGGCTCTTATTTTTTCCAAACATTTTCTCAAATATCTAAGTGAGAGGCACAGAACCTCACCGGCATCCTATTCGCCAGGTGGACTGACACACTACTTCTTAGAGGCTGGCATGATGTCTGGCACTAGGTAGGTAACAGGTAAATAATTTAAATTAATGGATGATTACATAAGAGTGAGACTACACTTTCAAAATAATTTCCTCTGTTTCTCTCACAGAACACAGACAATACAAACATAAAACATAAAATCATCCATCTCTCCACCCACCCATCCACCCATCCACCCATCCACCCATCCACCCATCCACCCATCCATCCATCCATCCATCCATCCATCCATCCATCCATCCATTCATCTACTCAATAAATCTCAAAATTCAACACGTGCCTCTTGAGTGTCTGGCACTATACTATATGTGGCAGTGGTAATACACAGTTGGGACAAAGACCTAAGGCCCCTCGCTTCAGGTAGGACCTGACCCAGGGTGGTTGCAGAGGAAGTATGTGGACACGCGTGCTGTGGAGAATGCCCTAGGCTTGCAAGGGAAACATGATGTCTGCAGCGCCCAGCTTCTGGCAGGAAGTGTGGCCAGTGGGCACCTCAGCTGACCTCACAACCCGGCCTCAAGTTTGTGCCTCTCGCTTCCTTTTTTCGTTTTATCTCTCAGCAAATTGCTCCTCAGGTGTCTCTAACGTGGCAGTGGGTGGAAGAGCATTCCCCACCCCCACACCTCACTGTTGCAACACACTCTGCGACAAAATGCAGTGTGGGAGACAGGACAGCGAACGGCCGAGTTCACAGCTTTTGCTCAGTGTCCACTGCCTGCCCCCCGTCTAGGTCAGCTCTGCCTGTCCCCTGAGTGGACACCTCCTTCCTGGTCCCCCCACCCCACCCTGGGAGATGGATCATGAGAGGAAATGTACCATGTGGAAAGTCAGAATGAAAGGTTCACCTCGTTACCACGACTCCGGACTCCCGAGAACCGTGGGCTTTCTGGAGCCCCCACCCCCACCGAGTGGGGCACACACGCTGTTGGGAGTCTGAGCCACGTGCTTCCACAGCCAGAAGCCCCTGCTCTCTCGGGAGTCCCGACGTCCTTGTCTACACTCGCCATGGCCCAGGCTGGCACATGCCACTTGGGACATTGTGAGAGGACAGGACATCCAAAGTGAGAATCGACGTGGATGGCACCAAAGTCCTTAGGGGCCCAAATAAAACACTGTCCTGCAAATAAAGGGTCGGTGGCTCTGTCCCGAGGGTCCCAGCCAACCCAGAAGGGACTCTGAGAGCCACTCTTAGGACAGGCTGTCTGTTAGCATCTGTCCTGAAATAACGGGGAAGGAAGTCCACAATTATGCCGGAGAAACCTGCAAAACACCGCGATCGGCGGAGAGGAGATGGGCGCAGGGAGAGGGAGGCACTGCGAGCCGAGGGGCTGGGCCGTGGGAAGGAGAGGGAGGCACTGCGAGCCGAGGGGCTGGGCCGTGGGAAGGAGAGGGAGGCACTGCGAGCCGAGGGGCTGGGCCGTGGGAAGGAGAGGGAGGCACTGCGAGCCGAGGGGCTGGGCCGTGGGAAGGAGAGGGAGGCACTGCGAGCCGAGGGGCTGGGCCCTGGGAACCGCGCTGCTGCCATTCCACCCCTCTGAAGTCCAGGGGCTCAGTTCTGCAGCTCAGCAAAGAGCCGGAGCCGCTCAGCACGGCCGCACGGCCGGCCCGCACCCCTCGGCCCGTCTCTCTCCCGCAGACAGTGCCAGTGTCACCTGGACCAGCACTGCCCTCTGCAAACCCCCGCCAAAAAGTGACACTTCTCATTCATTCCCACCGATTTTCCCATTTCAGTTAAATTGCCTTTGTCTTTCCCTGGGGGTTGTTTATGTATCGTGGCTGGAAATGCTTAATTCGGCTCCCATAACGACACCCTTATTATAGCTTCACGGAAGCCCAGATGAGAAAATCATGAGCTGGGAAGACACCTGCCCCCCAGGTAAACGTAAAATGTGGAATCACACCCTATGTTCTCAATTTGGTTTATAAATACAAAAGATTTGCTGGTGGGACCAGAGGAGCTGATGTGGAGAAATCATAGTCCGTGCTCTTTCCCCAAGGGGGGAACTTGCAGGACCCGGGGGATGGGGGTTGTAGGATGTTGGTGTAGGTGTGTCAGTGTGTACGTGTGTGCAAAAGTGCGTTGGACTGAGGAGATGGACGGCGCTGGGAATCATCATATCACCTCCAAAGAAGAAGACGCAGCAGTCATAAAAGAGGGAGAAAATGAAGTAACTGGGCTTAGTATTGTTCTTTTTGGAACCAGGAACAATTATATTTTCCAGATGACACCTGCAATACAATATTTTTCCTCTGTCCCTTTTGATAATTCTCCATGTCCACTTACTGTTTCCTGCTCCTCAAGTGTAAAATCTTAGGGTCATTTCCAAGTTATACCTGCTTTTCTTCCTCTGGACACATAATTATATGTCTTCCAACAGGCATATAATTAGGACTCCTGGATCACACAGGTATAGCCCAAGAGAACAGGGACACTCTTTAAGGAGAAACGTCACAGCATGAAGTTTTGATGGCCACAGGTACACGTAGTTAGGGAAGGGGCACAAACAAGACCCTGATGACTCAGGAGGGCGGAGGGGCTTCTCAGCATGGCACAGACTAATGCAGAATCCCGTGAGAAGCTCAGCACGGAGAGGCAGAGAACAAGGAGTTAAAAAGCCACGCTGACCCATGGATTTATCCTGCCACAAACAGAGGGGCAAATGCACACAGCCCATCAAGGGAGCACATAGGTGACCACAGAGCCGGACACCGGCAGGAGGCCCAGGGTGATGCCCAGCACGAAGCCTGGGGAATAGAATCAGGACCTGAGCTACCCAAGGAAAAAGAGGGTGGAAGGGAACCCAAGTCGCTCCAGGCCTGCAACTGGGTTTCCTACCGAGGGACCTGCTGGTGAGCTATGGGCGACCTTGACCTCAGGAGAGGTCAGGGCCAGGGGCCACATTCAGGTGGGGACTTAACCAGGGATGGGGCACACACTCATTCTTAACAGGACAGCTGACACCCAGCTCCGTGCGAGAATCACATCTCATGTGACTGATCAAGTGTGTGTGTAAATTGGACCCTGACTTCTCAATTTCAAAACCACTTTCTGAGCTTTGAACTTAAAAAAAACCTGGAAATAAGAATTTTTAGGGGCTGGGGATATAGCTCAGTGGCATAAACACCTGCCTGGCAAGTATAGGTCTTGAGTTCAATTCCTGGTACCATAAAAAACAAACAAACAAAAAATTCCCCCAAATAGGAAGAATTTTTAAAAAAGAAATATGAAATCTAAATATTCTGATACAACCACTGATTCTAAAACCTTTAAAACTCTAGGCAAAACCAAGGAACTGGCCCTGTGGCCTGACGGGTCCAGAAACACTATACACTCACGGCAACGCGTGACCTGGCAGTGGGTGAGGCTCTGCAGAGGGTCTAGGGGGCATGTGGGTGAGCAGAGAAAGAAGCACCCAGGGGAAGCCAGGGTTGCCAGCCTCAGTGACCTTGAACAGAGTGGCTCTGACCCCTCCTCACTTCCCCCTCCCCTTCTACAGAACCGGGAACCCCAGAGCCTAAGCAGAGGCCGAGAGGAACAGGCATCGGGTCGAAGGATGCGAGAGTGTGTATTTTCCTGGTCATGTCACACGGCTCCCTTTCACAGGCCTCCCCTGGGGCCATGTGGAGACAGCTCCTCCTCCCTCTCCCACACAGGGCACCCCGACTCCCACCTTCTCTTGTGAGATCACACTCCATTCTCACGAAAAAGAAAACAGCTCAGCTCACCTCCCGGTCCAGCAGTGCAGGTGACACCACGGTGACAATGTCTCCTTTCTCTGGATCTATGTAGAACATGTTGGGAGACGGCTTGTCAGGCGTCTGCTGACGGATATTGTACCGCAGGAGGGCATTGTCGGTGGCCGGGTCGTCCGCGTCGAAGGCTGCCATCCGCATCACAGTGGTCCCTGCAGGGCGGGACGGGAGGACAGGAGACGGTTACCCAGGGGCACTGGCAATGGAACAATGTGCCAATCACTGTCCAAAGCAACACAGATGGCGCGTTTCCCAAGCTCTGCTTCGGGTTCCCGCTCCATCACATTAAAAGACCTGGAATAAGGAGATGGCGTCTCCAATGCTCAGCAGAGTGACAGCTTAATTTTTCCTTCTGCTGATTTCTGCTTATTCTCACAGGCATTCGCTCCATGTGGATGTGGCTCTGTGACAATGGCCTTCATTTAGAAACCTCTTAAGGGACACCTGTGTGCTGGGGTTGTGATGCAGGGCGGGGCACCAAGCCATGACGCCACAGACCCTGGTGTCCTGGCTGGATCTCAGGCAAATGTGTGAACGAGGAAAGACAAGAAAACACATCGAAGGCACTGAGAGGGGAAAGATGGATCCAGAGACCAGCATCACTTGGCCTGGGGTTTAGAGCAAGTTCAGCCTGGGGTCCAGATGAGACAGTGGTCAGGTGAGCAGGTGTGAGAAGAAAAAGACAGGAGTCCCAAGGAAAAAAAGATTCCACCTAAAGAACATATTAATTGGGCACCTAGGCACAATCTCTCAGGGACGTCAGATACTAAGATGAGGGTGGCACGGTCGGGGTCCCCCACAGTTGGGCAGGTGGTGCATAAACAGGAGCTCATTGCATGAAGCCATGTGGGCTATTTTTTTGTTGTTGTCTTTTTGAGACAGGGTCTCCCTAGGCAGTTCAGGCCGGCCTTGAGCTCACTTTGTAGCCTGGGCTGTTTTCAAACTTGTAGTGATCCTCCTGCCTCAGCCCCCTGAGCGCTGGGATTAGAGGAGTGTGCCACCATGCCTGGCTTGCCATGGGTGCTTATAAAGAAGTCAGAGCATGAGTTCTGCTCACACAGAACCGATACAAACAGAACACTCACGAGGGCAACTAGTCGGTGATTAGTAAAGATAAAAGCCTTCAGTTTCTTGGGGTCAAACACACATGCAAGGAAGGGCTTTGTGCAAGGACTCTCATGGGAACATGCTCTGTCATGAGGAAAGGTTTGGAAGAAACCTAGCTGTCCAAAACAGGAGATCAATAAAGTGGTGAATCTGCCAGCTGTGAAATATTTTGCAGTGGTTCAGCACTGCTGTAGATCTAATGTTGTCCAATACAGAAAATTCTCTATGATCTGTTACTAAGAAATGTCAGGTGGGAGAATATTATCCACACGGATGGCATCATCTTTGTGAACCTGCTTGCCGAGAAAACTCCGAGATACACATACGTTTTGCAGGTACAGATTATGTCCATAGGGGCATAGAAGGGGGGCTAAGGAAGTGACCTTCCCACTGGTGACGAGAGGCGGGGCCAGGGCTGGGGATGATCAGCAGGAAGAAATACGTACTGTTTCGGTTATGATATCACAAGGCAGACGCACTGCTTTTGAAATTAGGATTTCAAAAACAAAAGAGAGTATTTACATTATGTGTGTTGAGAGAAGCACAATCTGGAACTGAATCAGGTAAATCAGACCCACTGTAGCATCGCGGGGCGTCACCCCTCAAGGGTGCCCTGCCTACCCGTGATGCTTCACTGAAGGTACCTGCTGGCCAGAGACCAGGGCTGGAGGGCCACGGCAGAAATCACGTGCAGAAATTACTGCAGCTTAACGGAGACACGGCTCTCACTGGCTCATCCTGGCCTGGATCCCTTTCCCTTGTCTAACACGCTGCTCTGCTCTTCAAAGCTGATTTACATTTACCCCCAGTTGAAATCCAGCTATCAGCCCTTTGGCTCAGTGAATCAGGTAAGCGAGAGGGATCTGCTAGCCTGACGGTTGGATCGGTTTGTAAAGTCCGCCAATGGTGCCACTCAAACAGAAGCTTCGAGGCTCATTTTCTATCTATGTACCTTGTGTCTTGGCCTTTGAAGTTTTGGCAGGGCAAGAACAGAGCATTCTTACACCACCCCAGGCCTTTGTAAGTCAACACCCGACCAGATGACACTGTCCCCCACTGAGCCATACTGGGGAATCGGGGTTTTCCACCCAATGGCCCGGGACCCCCAGTCCGGGGCTTGGTTCCCTTCCTAACCTAGGGAGTCAGGCCCACTGGAGGGCCTCTGTCCAAAAGCAGAGGCATCATGATCTATCTTGTACATGTACCAGTTCCCTACGATAAATGCGATCATTACGTATACATAAGATGCATCAATAAGCTTACATTTATGTAAAAATAAAAGGAAACTAGAGGCAGATATCAGGCCCCAGATGTCACCCTGGGTGATGCTGATCGGGTTCCATGTGGCCAAAGGCAGAGAAGAGGAGGCCTTGACCCATCAGTTCCACACCGAAGGCTCAGGTTAAGCACATTTGACACAGTGGCGCTCACTCGGCCAGGGCCTATCGGATGCTTAATTGCCAGAATCCATGCCCTACTTAATCTGTGTTTAACTGAAGTCAACACTGAACAAGAGAAAGTAGGAAAATGAAGTCATCATGGCCTGCAACTGACAAACGCATTAAAATGATTAGAGGGGGAAAAAACTGAGGCCGCTCGGGGGGGTGAATATCGTCAGAGTATCTTCTCTTCCCTTCCGGATTGATAACGTGAGATAACACAGGGTTATCCTGGAGTATTCTCACGGTCGCAGAAGAAGAGCTTGTATTCTCACGAATTAGCAGGAAGTAAAGAGCCTGGTTCTGAGCCCTGCCTTCACACCCGTGTGGACACACAGCGGGTTTCCTCTGGGCAAACCCCCGTGGACGGAGACTGCTCGGTGCCGGCGTCAGGTACACAGGCTTGCAGCACGGAAGGAGCTGACTTCGGGCCTCATGCCCGGGTTCCAGCCAGGGCCCATGTGACTAGGGTCAGGGCTCTTAACCTCCCCGAGCCTCAGGCTTCCATGTGCCACATAAGGACGTCGACACCACTCTCCCCTTGGGTCACCTGAGGCTTCTGTGGGTGACCTGCTGAAAGCGCTCAGCACCGTGCAGGTGGGTTACGCTGGGAAAGAGGCCTGGTGATAGCAAATCTTGCCTCAGGGAGCTCTGAGCTGACTGTGGCAGTGCAGGGTGACAAAGGGGTTCGAGTTGAGTGAGTATGGAGGCCGGAAGCAGGCACAGCAAGAGTCCTGGTGTCCATCTCCTCTGAGGCGCCCTGCCTCACCCTCTCTCTCCACCACATCCTGGTCTGAGGGTACAAACCTGGGTGTCTACTGTGGAGACCATATCTTTATACCAACACACACATTCGGGTACGCTCACATGCATGTTCCACACATTGCTCCCCCAGCTTCCTCTAGGATCTAGGTCTGTCTCAAATCTCAGTCACCTGTGGGCCTCAGAGCCACATGAGCCCTTGCCAGTGCCTCCCCAGGAGGCTGAGTCAGGTCAGATTTTTCTTCTTCCAAGGTTCTGCAAGAGTTAAAAGAAACTCCTAACAAGGTGGGCTCTACATTTTCTAGCTTAGAATCCCAGTTACCCAGGCTCAGTAAAGAAACAAACGTGGGAAAGACGTGGCAAACACAGTGAAGCTGCGTGTCCCCACTGCAAGATTTCTCTGCTTGTATTCAGCAGGTACACTTCAGGGATCTCCGAGAGAGAGAGAGAGCAAAGTCTGCAGCATTTCCTAAACCTCGCCTCGCCGAGGTGGATGGAAACCCATCTTTAAGTGATGTCAGCCTGAAATCTGAGTTCCTAGGCTGCGACTGTGTTTTGTTCACATCTGCAAGCTTGGCCTCAGAGCCTGCTAGCTCTGCTATGAGCGCTCTTTGAGGTGATTTGCATTGCTGCTATGCCCAGGGGCTTCTGTCCACACTGACCAGAACCACCAGCGCCCTTCTCCAGAGAAGAGTGGACAGCTGACCTCCCTGCATTGACGTTTCCACAGCCAGTCCCCTGTGCCACCTTTCTGAGCTTTCGTCTGCTCCTCCTTGGAGGCGCCTCTGGGCACTGGATCTGGTGTCTGTGCTTCACCTCCAGGCCCAGGTTCAGCGGGCGGCACGGTGCTGCGGTTCCGACTGTCTAGGGAGACCTCGCTGGTCCCCAAATTCCAGCAGGCTTCCTGGCATGCTCGCCTTGTACCCGTGTGCTTCCAGGCGGCAGAGCGAGGATGACAGACACGTGCTGTGTCCTCTCCAAAACCTTCGCATCTTCTCCCCACTCACGGGATTGTTAGGGTGAGTGATAATCACCCCGTCACTCCCAGCAGCAAAATGAAAGAATTACAGGTTGCCAGGTGCAAGGCTCAGCCTCCTGGGCAGTCTCTTTTGTCAAAGGACAGCCTGCCAGCCTGACGGGCTGGTGACAGTGGTGATTGCTTTCTCTTCAGTCAGGCAGCCTCTTGCAAGGGGCTGTAATTCTCTGGTTAAAGACCAGCACTGCCTGGGGGCTGGGCCCTGAGCACCGGTGTTCGCAGTGTCTTCCCTGCATCACTGTGCATGGTCAAGGCCCAGGAAAAGCACTGGTCTGGCACCGGGGTGGGAAGCCGTGCAGAAAGCCCTGACCAGGCTCAGCAGGAGGAGCGAGAGGAGCCAGGGAAGATGCCATGGCCTGGGGGAGGCCGTGGAGAGGTGGCCTTGTCACTCTCACTCTTTCAAGGCCCTTCCCACTGTCACCCCATTACCCAGGGACTGTCTCCTACTGGCACAGATGCCTCTGTCACTTTGCCCGTGGTGGTGGGGCTGGAAAGTTCTCGGCAGCATGAGTTTGGACTTCTCCTGTGACAGCAGCCCAGCTTTGCCAGCCCTGAAGTGTGACTGTGACCCCCGCAATGGAGTTGGGGTTACTGGACCTGTTGGGAGCAGCTCGGACCCCACCCCACACCTAAAAACTGGTGCCCCTCTGCCCAGCGGAACTGCTGCACTCCTGACACGGGAGTCTGCAGTGGCCAGACTTGTGATTTTTTGAGAAAAGCTGGGGATTTGGGAGTTTTGCATATATCATCCTGTCTCCATACTGGACGCTCACTCATGTTTTAAAACTAACAGACCACTGAGGGGGACCAGGAAGGCCACACATGGGTGGTGACAGACACTGGCCTGAGGTTGCCTTTGACCATGGCTGTCATCAGAGTCAGGCCTGGGTCCCTATTCTGCCCCATCCTTCTCCCCGGCTGTGACACTGTGAGGGCCAACACGGTGTCGCACACTTGGTGCAGCCTGGAGACACAGGGCGACATGAACACATGGCTCACAGCTCACACATAGGCCTGTCTGATGCAAGATCACCCCAGGGGTGCATGGTGTCATCAAGCCCATTATACAGACCAGGAAAGGAAGACTGAGGGGAGAGAAAGCAACCAGCCATTGGAGCCATGATATGAGCCCCACATTGCTAGTGGCCCAGATGATAGGTTGCCGCCCAGGGCCCATTCATCCTTCTGTTTTCCCTTTATGAACATAACCCTGATTTGTGTTAGACATCGCTAATTAGCTGAGATACTAGATCTTCCTCTTGTTTCTCTGAGACCTAATGCAGCCATGAATGGAGGATTAATCAGTGAGGCATTATCAGAAGCAATGTGTGTGTGTTTCCTGAAAGTTTCCCTACAAGGAACTTTGGCCAGGACGGGTGTGCTTTTGTAATATCCCTGATCCTCATTTCCTGCTGCCTGGAAGGCAGGTGTGATTACCACAGCTTCAGCAGCCATTTTGGGCCACGATGTGGTTCTTCAAATGGAAGGCAAGTGATAAGAATTTAGAGCAAAGACAGCATTCTAGGCCCCTGAGTTTTTAATGACCATGGAGCTTCCCTGGAGGCCTGGACTGTCTCCTTTAGCAAACACGTGCAAGAAATGTTTGCAAGCAAAGCCAAACCCTGCCTTGTTTGAGGCAGTGCCATCTTGGGTTTTCTGCCTCCTACAGCCATTGTTAATTCCTGCTGATAAAGACAGGAAGTCAAACTTGAAGAAAATAAATGAATATACCTTTTCAGACACCTAGTGTTACCTTAGGGAGTGAGTTCAGTTGTTTTTGACTGGAGCTGTGTGACACTAACTAGCTGACATCGGGCCAGTTCTTCACGTATGTTCAAGTATTTAAATTGGCTTCTGCTGGTTTAAAGATTCTAGCATGCAAAGCCAGTCTTTAAATCAGGGAGTTGGCAAGACTATCAGCTGGGTGGACTCTCAAAGCTCGGCTCTGGAATTGCTCCTCCCTTCCACATGGGCTGTGGGCTTGGCGGGCTAGGACTCCCTGGGTCTAGCGGGACACAGGTCAGTGTCACCAGAGACTGCTGTGCCCTGGGCATGGATTCTTGGGACCAGCGTCCATCTGTAGCAACTGGGCCGTCCTGCTGGACAGAGGGGCCAGGAGTGTGGGAACTGTGGTGTCCAGGCTGGCACATCTCACAGACCACCAGCTGTGCCAGGTGAGGACGTGAGTGGGGACTGCCCAGCCCTGGCTGCACCTCTAGGCAAGAGCAGCCCAGTGAGCAATCTCGGGCAGAGGTGGCAGAAAACCGCACAGCTGAGCCCATCCCACCTGCCAGTCACAAACACGAACAGATACACAGCTGCCGTTTGCAGTCACCAAAACTGAGTGTACAGTAGTTAGTTATACAGCACAGAGAACTGGTAAATGTGTGTGAATAAATTAATCATCACACAGGAGGTAGAGAATAATACGCAACTAAAAATAGCAGAATTTCCTTCAAATATGGAAGTTTTATAGACTAAATAACCAAATAACCTGGCAGGCTAAAGGGATGGATCAAAACAAAAAGAAACATGCAAATCTGAGGGTGAAGCAAATGGAAAGCTGTCTGTGGTGGGCCACTTCTATAATTCCAGCATTCTGGGAGGCTGAGGCAGGAGGGTTTCAAGTTCAAATCCAACCTTGGCATCTTGATTATTCAGTGAGACTCTGTCTCAAAATAAAAAATGAGGTAGGGAGGTATCTCAGTGCAAATGCCCTAGGCTCAATCCCCAGCACTCTTATTTCCTCCATCAATAAATAAATAAATAAATAAATAAATAAATAAATAAACAAAACCCTAAAATAAAAGCAGGCATGAAAAAAATTGATGGAAATTTTAAAAATATGCAATTTACTTCCTAAATGCTGGCTGGCCCTTTCGATGCTAAGCTTTGGGCCACTAAGGATGTTATCACTGAAGCGTTGAACTATGTCAGCCATTGAGTGTTTCAGTCAGCCGATGGATTTCATTACAATTTTTACTTTTAGAACAACAGGAAATGAGACTGGCGCACACTCTGTACTCCCAGCAAAGGCCTGAGTAATAGCTACCATCAAACAGGAGCACAGCTCTGTTCTTAAGAATGAAAACACCTTAAATTCTGCCGCTGCTGCTGAGTTGGTCAAACAGCCGCTTTGGGTGTCTTGGTGGCCATGATCACTGAGGGTCTGTTCCCTTCCCACCCTGCATGACCGTGCCGCTCAGATCTTCCCCTCCCTGGAGCCAGGCCATTTCTTACTCACAAACTGATGGGCAAAGAAAGAGCACGTCATGACAGGAGGGGCACTGGGGACGCCCAGCTGTTCCCAAGGTTGGTGATCTCTGTGCCGGTGGGAGGTGGTAGTCACGAGGGCACCTTATTAGGGTGATGTCAGGCCGCCGGCCATCTCACGGCACCCTTCCCCTACTTTTGAGGTGAACTATTGCTTACTTAAGCTGCAGCGGGTCAGACTTTAGGAAAAGCAGCCGTTTCCTGAGACGTGAGGCGAAGCACAGCCCAACCTGGGATTGTCCCACTGTGATTCACATGGCTGCCCTAATTTCTTCATTGTCAGCCACCATGGTAAGGGAGCGCTTTTTTCAAGCTTGTTAAAAAATTCTGTTTCATATTTTTGTCTATCTTTCCTTTCTATGCAGCTCTTTTTGAAGGATACAGAATTCTCTAGGCTGAATGACTTGATCTTACCTAAAACACTCCAAATAAATAATTTTGAATGGAAACACTACCCCAATACTCCAAACTACTAAGAAATATTTATATCATACTAGCATGAAGTTACTCTAATTCTCAAATATGAATACATACTTCTAGTAAAATCCTAGAAACCACAAAAGGACATGGTGGATTTTTTTTTTTTTTGAGACAGGGTCTCACAATGCAGTTCAGACTGGCCTTGAGCTCACTTTGTAGCTCAGGTTGGTTTTGAACTCACAAAGACCCTCCTGCCTCAGCCTCCGAGTGCTGGAATTACAGGTGTGCACCACCACATCCATTTTACTTCTGTGGATTTTTATTTGCTTAACCAATTTAAGAGATTTTTAAAAGGATAGCCTGGGTCTTGTTCGAATAGTGGTTTTCAATCCAAGGTGATTTTGCCTCATGAGTGACATTTGGCAATGTCTGCAGGCACTTTTGCTTGTTGCAATGGTGCCAGGCATGGGATCCTGGCAGCCAGTGGGCAGGCATATTGCTAAGTATCCTATGGTCAAGGAACCATCAAAGGCACCAAGACAATGTTTTGTGCAGTGCGGGAGTTTTCAACATTTGCTGAGTGTGTAGGTGAGTAAATTACCAAGTGAGTGAACGAGTGAAGGCTGAATGGCTTTACCATCACCGATCTTCTCGTGGAGTTCCAGGAGAGGCGGGAGCCCAGGCAGGGAACGGTGCGCAAGCAGCGACAGCCTTGTGCTAAACATCAGTTCGCTCCCGGGTTAATTCCAGATGACGCACTTTCCCCCATAGCCATTCTAAGCACAAAGGTGAGGCAGTTTTGCCACGTAAAATCAAACTAATAACATTAGGTGAAATAGACACGCGAGCTTAAATATCACAGCGCTTCTCTTCCACAAGAAACCCGAAGTATAAATAATTTAAAGGTAATAGGAAACAAAAGAAAAGATAACAGGAACAGGGAGCTAGACCTCTTCCAGATGGGAAGAGGACTAGGAGATGGAGTGAGAGGGGACGAGGGGAGGGAGCGGATAAAGAAGGATTAAGATGTTCCATGCACAAGCACAAGCTCTTCAGGGTGCATGGAATCATGTGCTGCAAACCAGCACCAATAAAACCCCCCTAAAAATAAACCCAAACTGTATTAGCTGGGCTGGACAGACAAGATGAACCAACCCTGGAACATCAGTGCCTCAGTGTGCAAAGTCATTTCCGGTTTACTCTGCTTTAGGTTCCCCTGCAAGGATGGGTCCTGTCCATGTGGTGATGCGGGGCTCTGGCTCCGGGACCCAGGGGTTCCCGATTATCGTGGCATGGGTAGAGAGCTGCACCGCCCCACCTGACACTTCAGTGCTTTCATCAGAAATGACACACACATCACCGTGGCTTGCCACCTGCAGCAGATCTGTCCAAAGCCAGAGCACAGCTGCTAGCCCTCAGCAAGAGCCAGGAGCCAGAGCTGTGAGGCTGGGAAATAGAGCGGGCACCCAGATGCTGCAGCAGACAGGGCCTTGGCCAAGCCCCGTTCTGTGGCCCTGGCGGCAGGGCAAACACCTTCCTTCCCACCCTGCAGCCCAGGGCTGCCCCTGCCCTGAGCTCTCGGCTCCTTTGCCTGGGTCTCCCCTCTGGCAATGGCTGGAGGTACTGGAGGTCACACATTAGATAAAGCAGGAGCAATGAGGCGGTCTCTGCAGAGGTGGACATGTGGACCTACTGTGTGCGGGGCATTGTCTTCAGCAGGGCCCTGCCAGGGTAATTAAATCAGCTTTGTTAGAAGCAGAAGCTCAGAGAGGTCAAATCATGGGCTCAGGATGGCTGCTGGGCAGGTGCAGGGTGGATGGACATCGCGGACTGAGGCAGGGCCACCCTCCTTCAAGTTCACCGTCCACACAGCAGTCAGGGAAGTGCCATCCTCCCAAGTGCACCTGCGGCAGGTGGCATCGGCTGCCCCACAGAGGAAGCTGAGACTGAGCCCAGCCCGTTTCCACAGTCGCCAGCTGGGAGGCAGCCCGGCTCGCAGCCAGGCAGCGCGGCCCGGGGGCTTCACTTCCACTTGCCTCCAGCACAGCTCCTGCCAGGTAGGTATTAAAACTTGCATTCTGCAGGTAGAAAAATTCATTTTCAAGATCTGCAGACCAGGTCTAGACCATCTTGGCCTGACCCACTAGAGCTCGTCGGGGAATCTTCAGGGCCTGTGCCACCCCCAGGTGTGGGGCAGAGGGTGGTCACAGACTCCAGAGCTGCACTTGTTAGGTAAATGACCTGCCTGGAGTCACCGGTGTGATTGGCAAGAGGGTCAGGGAGCTGTTCCTGCAGGTGGGGGTGGGGGAAGTCACTGGAAGTCACGGGGCACAGAGGAGCAGGACACGGCAGCACAGCACGTCGCAGACTCGGCTGCCGTGCGAGGAAGCTGTGGCTCGTGGCTGGTGGAGCTGCGATGTTGCTGATTTTGCAAACATGTGTTCTTCAACTGGCTAAGTAAATACACACTGGGTCACATGGTGGTGTTACAAGCTGTTGTTTTACGGCTTGGAAGTCAGCTGCTCCTGATTGATGCTAGCAGTGAAAGTATTTATAAAATAACTCTGAATGAAAAGGAGTCACTTTATGAGTTTCAGGAAATGGATCTTTCGTGAAGAATAAAACTCGATGAAGGAGCTCAATCAGGGTCACACGGATCAGACACTAAACCTGTCGGGACTGGGATCCAGGAGGGGCCCTCTGAGCCAAGCCTGGGGAGGGCGGCATGTCCTCTCCCGGGCAGCCCGAGGCACGTGGGAGTGGAGTCATTTCCACTCTCCAGGTGGAATCCTCTCTACTGTGACCGTCGCTTAGAAAGTGGTGCTCCCTTTTCCAAGCCACCAGGACGCCTGGTGGTGCACATCTGATTTACCCTCGCATCCTACTGAATGGCACCGGGTCAGACACATAGTAGGTGCCCAATGAGGAATGGATGGAGAAGAGTCACTGTAGGACTGTCTTATCGGCTCATCTCCCAGTGTGGGCTTTTCTGCCTTCTCAGAGCACAGCTTTCCCAGATTGGAATACCCTCTTCTCCGGAGCAAACTGGCTTGGGAGCGATCGCAGCTACCTGCTCGCCAAGTGCAGAGGGCCACATGGCCCGTGACGTGACGCAAGCTTGATGGACACACGCATCCTTGGCTTTGGAGAATGAGTGCCAGCACTGGAGCGGTGATGTCCTGACTTCACCACCTCAGCTGCAAGTCAGCTGTTGGGTCCTGCTGCTGGCCCAAAGCCACCACGGCTCCCCAAGCTCACATCTGTGGCTTCCTGTCAGGTCCGACAGCCCAGAGACCCACCTACCATGCTCCCCTTGCTTAGGGAAGTTGCATTGGTGTCCATAGCTCGCAAACCCAGAGCACCACCCATGCTGATGCCACCAGCCTTCCGTCCAGCCTGGTGACCTGCAGATGGGCAGAGTCCATGTCCATTGGGATTGAAAGTCCTGAATGTCAGTCACAGCTCTGCCACTTAGTAGTTGCATGACCCCAGGTAACCCTGAGCCCAAAACACACTGGTGGCAGGTAGAACACTGCTAAGTAGTAACACGATGTGGGTGCCGTGCGAGTTACACGAGCCAACGCGGTAGTATCCAGCCTGGAGCTCTATTTTCTGAGAGCATTGATAATGAAAGCTGGGAGGGGCAGAGGCCAAGGGGCTCTATGTGTGATCAAGTAGAACTGTTCTGAGTGAAAGCAAGGCTTGTGTGAAACGGTTCTATTCTTCCCAATGCAGCCCTCGATCGCATAAATAGAGGTGCGCATTTGTAAAGGAGGTGATCGCCATTCTTCTCAATGTTAAGTCTCCACAACATCAAGGTCTATTCTGTGTACTGGGTGACTGGAGAGAAAATAGACACACACCCCTTGCTCACAGCTCTTAGTGAATGTGGCAAATAGGTGGGCACCTCGCTCCTGCTCAGGTGAGCTCACCGTACAGCAGTGGCTCCAAGAGGGAACGGCTGGCTTCACCCTCTGGGACCATCGGCCTCTCTGAGCCGCCGTTCACTTCACAGTTCAAGGGAGTAATGATGTGTGGTTAGTAAACTCACAGCTCCCAGGATGTAGAAAATCGACTCCCAGTACCTACAGGCACGTTGAGTGGTGCCTTGGGTGACAGTAGACTCTGTCAATATGTTTAAGAACCTTGAGACGAGGAGCTTGTCCTGGATTATCTCTGAGACCCCAATGTCATCACAGAGTCCTGGCAAGAGAGAGGCAGAGGGTCCCCATTGGAGGAGAGGTGGCAATGGATGGGGGGAGTGAGAGAGAGAGAGAGAGAGGCCTTATTGCAGGCACGGGAAGGCTGCAGAAGAAACATAAGCACCCTCTGGGAGAACAAAGAACTGGAATTATTTTTATCAGGTCTGGCTGGGAGGAGTTTGGGAGGTGGACAAAATGACCCCTCAACAGCTGATTGGAAGGAGCATCTGTGTGCAAAACAGGAGACAGAAAGACGGACTGGGGCTGGGTGGAGGCCTGGGTGTTTGTGCAGTCTTGGGATTGGAGAGGGCTCAGTGCATGCACTAAAAGGGAGCGGGAGGTTTATCTCTGGAACAAGAACCTAGAAATTACTCTTGGAGAGAGAAGCTGCTTCTCCAGGCCTGGTACCAAGTTGGGTGGATGTTATGTTAGAGACGGCTGAGCCCCAGGCTGGCAGAATCTCTCATCATCAGTTTCAGCTATGAGATATGCTTTTGTGGGTCAGTCCTGTACAGAGGTCACCCTGCTTGTGTGTCACGAGCATTCCACTTTGGTCAACCCCACTCCTCGTGGCCCTAATTTTGGGCGCTGGGGCTGGGGGTGCCCAGAGGAATAAGGCTGTCCCAGCCCTTCAGTGTGCTGGAGTTTTGTCGGGAGGGACAAAGACGCGTAAGTGCACAGCTACACTTTGGTGTGATGTGTACACTAGACCAAGAGAACACGTCCTAGGTCACCCTGCGAGTGCCATGTGGCAGGGCCATGCACTTCCTGGTGCCCAAATGCAGTTAGCGGTTCCCAGCTGCGTTTTGGGGTGAAGCTGGCTGCAGGCTGTTTTTCCTGCAGGACTGACTCTAAAACCACGACACAGCCTTTGCCCTCCTAGGCCTTGGACCTCTGCTCCTGCTGAGCTCCCTCTTCCACGCACACCTGGCCAGACGCGGCCTGCAGAGCTGAGAGTCGCAAGGGCTGCTGCGGAAGGCACCGCACACCTGGCCACCACCCCTACACAAGCTCCTAGCACACGGCGGGGACCAGGGGAGGTGACAGAAACCGGTCTCCGTAGGCATTGGGGGGAAGAAAGCAGCCGGGAGTGAGAGGCCAGACTCTAGCTTCCACTGGGTGAGGACAGGTGAATTCACCTGGAACAGAAGAAGAGAAGGGAGAGACGGCAAAGGAGAGCACAGAGGAAGGGCGGCAGAAGGCAGCGCTCTGAACAGCTGAATCTGGCACCTGCCTACTGTGATCCACCCTTATGCTCTGTGCTCAGCATGACCAGGGCTCTGACTCTCGGGGTTGGTGTCCCGCGATGCCAATGGCTCCCTGACCGCATCTGTCTCCCAGGGCTGGGGTGACAAATGGCACAAACCCAGTAGCTCGGAACCACTAAAACGTGTTCCTTTCTAGTTCTGGAAGCTGCAGTCAAGGTTCTCCCTTGCCGTCCTTGGTGGGCGGGTGCCATCCCGGGCCTGTGGCTGTCTGTGCTTTGCTGTCCTTTCTCTGGTGTGTCTGCTCCATCTCCTGTCACCTCGTTCCTTCAGGCGCACTGAGCTGGTGACAGGGTGTGCCCGCTCGCCTCAACACCATTCCTTTAATTGTGGCCGCAAACTCTCTTCTCCCAAAGGTCACGTTGAGCCAGGGCATGGGGTACATTCCCATAACCTCAGTGCTCTAGAAGGCTGAGGCAGGAAGAGTGCAAGTCTGGCCAATAGCAATTTAGTGAGACTCTGTCTCAAAATAAAAAATGCCAAAAAAGGGCCAAGATGTAGGTCGATGTGAAGGCCCTAGGACTGCAACCCCCAGTGCTGTAAAATGAAGCAAAGCAAAGCAAATCCACCATCAACAAAAACCTAAAACAACAACACCCCCCCCCCCGCAAAGGTCACACTGATAAGGGTTGGACTTCATCTCAGCTGTCCTGCCTCGGTTACTGTGACAGTCTGGTGCCTCTTTGACCTCCTGAGACCATCGTCATCCTCCTGTATGGGGTGGGGCAGGGACCTGGCTGGAGCCACACAGCTGGGTGGGGAGGGTCAGGGTTGCAACTGGACACTGAAGGACTCTGTCCACCCTGGGACTCTGCCTTTGCCAGGCAAATACCCCAGCTGTGATGGGCAAGAGGAGCAGGACTGGGCCCAAACACGGGAATACAAGAATATTTTGGCACCAATTTCCTGAGGCGGAGCACAGCGAAGGGGACCCTGGGGCTCTGCGCTCACAGGCCGTGGATTCCGTCGGAGGCTCAGCTGGTGACGCGCGTCCTCCCGGCTCACTCAGTCCCCCGCTCCTAAATCTCCAGGTTTCCGCTCCGGGGAGGCCGTGTTATCTTTTCAGGAGTGCAGCGAAGTGGCGCAGGAAGACGAATGGGCGACACCCGCTCCTGCTTAAGCGCAATGGGGCTGCGGGATTTAGAGGCAAAGAAATATCTCTGCCACGGAGGACACACGCTTTATATTTCTATAAAAACACGGACGAGGCGAGCTTTCTCCTCAGCCCTTCCCGTCTTTAAAGAAAGAAAAATGTGCGCCGTGCATTTTCCTTTCTCTTTGAACCGCAAAACGTTTGAGCAGGAGGCGGCTCTGGGGTAACAGAGCAGAGCGCAGTGAGAACTTTCCTGGATGTCAGCTGCACCGGGCTGCGATTTCCCCAGACGAGAAGGAAACTGTGGCGAGACGGGCTGCAGCCTCCCCCGGCCTTGGGGAGCTCGGGTCACCGCTGGGCTCCAGAGCACCTGAGACCCCTGGGGACGGGCAGGAGGAGAGCTTGGGGTGGCCCAGAGCAGAGTGCGGGGACGAGGGCCATTCCTGCCTCCGTGGGAGCCTGAAGCTTTTCTTGCAAACTTAAAGCAAAAGAAGGACGCAGAGAGAGAAAGGAGCTGGCCTGCTACCCTTTGGATTTTAAGTGTCTTCCAAAGAAAGGTCCGTGCACTGACTACCTGTGGGCCACGGGGAGGTGGTGCAGCCTTGGGAGGTGTGGCCTAAGCCGGAAGTGATGTCGATGGGGTGTGGCCTCGAAAGGGGTGCCTGGCCCCTTCCTGTCTTTATCTATTTATTTATTTATTTGCAGTTTTCTCTGGTATTTTTTGCTCCCACCATGATGTGCCGCCTCTAGTCTGGGCCCTAAACAACAGACACGATGACAGTGGACTGAAGCCTCTGCAACCATGAGCCAAATAAAACTTTTCCTCCTTAACAACTGATTATCTCAGGAATTTGTGGCAGCCATGGAAAGAAAGGTGACTCACGTGACTTAAAAATGCCCTGAAATGGCAGCAGCCTCCCTTCCTGGTCCCCAGTGATTTCCAGCATGAACTGGAACAGCAGGCCCCCAGCTGGCTCCCAGGCAGGACTCTCGACAGGGCCTGGGAGGGACATGGGGGCCGAGGGAGGGGACAGGGTGACATGCCTGGTAAGACATGCACCCGGGAGCTGAGTGTGAGCCATGGAATGGCTCTTGCTGGGTACAGCAGAAGGGAACCTGGCTCAGGGACAGTGACCAACAGATCACCACAGGCCACCTCTCTGCTGGCGCTGTCTGCCTTTCCAGCAGGTACACATGGCGACAGTAGAGATTTTGTGCCACAGTGCTGGGGGCCGGGGAGCAGCAGAGGCCAGGGTCGGGGGTGCTTGCTCAGCTGGCAAAGCTGTGATGAGCAGTGGGCAGTGGGAGGAGAGAACAAGAGCTTGGCCTCTGAGGTCCTCCTTCCCCACAGGAAGGCACCCAGCGTCCTGTACCTATGCTAGCTGACTCTGGGTGATGGGAGGTCAGCTTCGCCTGCATGGTCCCTGCAATCTCCCCAGGCTACACCCCTCCTTTATGCCTGAGTCATGCTTATTGGCCGAGAGGATAATAGCCCCCCCTAGAATTGAATCTTTGTGCCCTTGTAAAAAGGCCCATCGCAGCCAACCAGCCGAGTCCCATTTCTGTTATCCACTGTCCTGTGAAAAGTCAGTGTCACACTATGGCTATGGGACAGCGTGCTTCAAAAAAGCTGCTCCAATTCTCAGGTCAGACCCAGCTGAGTCCACCGGCACCTCCTGCCCCAGCACTGCTTATGTCTTATCACCTCTCTCAGCCCCCACAGGGTCACTTTGCTCCTCTCTTTGGAGCTGGCTCACCCATCCTCTCTCCTCAGCTCCACGCTGCTGGCTCGCGCTCTCTCCAGAGCAGGCTCCAAGCCCTCACCATTGACATCTGAACTTTGAGTGCTGAGACCGATCATTGTGTGAAGCAGCGTAAGTTCATCTGTGTCCCTTGGTGATGGGTGGGGGGCCCCTCCCTTCTCAGACGTGACAGGGATCTCGGTCACCTTCTCTCTTTTACATAAACATGCGCAACAGATGATCCACCGCTGTCCCCCAGATCCCCATCAACTCTTCTGAAAGGAGCAGAGAACTGTATCATTATTCCCAGATTTCCTGTCCTTCCGGGACTCCTGCTGGGAGTTTGAGCACAGCATAAAGGACCTTCGTGTCTGGCTGAGATCGCTCCATTGTGTGCATGTTCCCCCTGCCATGCTGAGTGTGGTGGTCACTACTACTGTCCACAAACACCTCCAGGGCTTCTCTGGCCACATAGGGCCGTGCCTACCTCCTTAGCAGTGCTCAGCTGTGGCCTCATGGCTTACTTGGGCAGAATGACGTGTGTTGAAGTAGGAGCAGCAAGAGCCAGGGGGTGGATTTGCCTTACTCCTTGCTCTGCAGGGCCACTGCCCATGTTCTTGAAAGCAGCTACCTCATCAGCACAGACCCCAGGGAGAGGTGATGTAGGGGGTTCCCCAGCCAGCCCTGCTGGACACAAATGATGTGAAGAGAAGAACCATCTTCCCTGTGGGCCTCTGGAATTTTAGGGGATTCTGTTATACAGCAGCAGCAGCTGGGCCTCTTTGCTCATCCACTGGCCTCGAACTTGCCCCAGCTGGCTGCAGGCTCTTGTGTCTGGCCTTGTTCTGGCTCCCTCAGGAATGGGCCTTCAGATGCTGTCTCCCCATGCTGGTCCGGTTCCTCTCAGTAATTTCTGAGCATCTTCTGGGATGGTTCGGGAAGTTTCTCCCAACCCCCTTCTTGGGGCGAGGTGAAACACTGTCTCCTCTGTCCCCCTCGTCTCCATCATCATGCTCGTACTGGACCTTGGCTCTGTGGCTGTGACTCCGCTGAGTGCTCAGTTCCAGCTTCAGACTGAGCTCCACATTCCACACAGCTAGTAGGCCACCAGGCCCCCGAGATGGGAGAACGTCCCTAGCTCTATTGATGAGAGAATGAATGAATGGACGGAGGTGGGGGAATGAATGACGCTCCACTGCTCTTACCCAGGGTGTTAGGGCTGGATACTGGGAAGGGAGTAATACACTAGGTACTTTCTGTTTCTTATTTAACCTCACTACCACCTAGGAAAGCTGCTCCTGGTTAAATGTAGAATTGGAAACTCAGAAATATCAGAAAGGACCTGAGACTGGTGTAAATGAGGTGGGGTGAGGCTCGGCCATGCGTTTTAGAGACCTGCGATCTCTCATTCTTTGTTTTATCCGTAGAAAGAGATGAAGCCACCACGTCTCCTTTCCTGGGGTGAAGGCAGCAGAGGCAGCCCCGAGCAGCCCAAGGGTTCAGCTGTGTGTGTGCACGTGTGTGTGCGCGTGAGCATGTCTGTGTGTGCATCTGTGCTGGGGTCGGGGCTGCTTGTGAAAACCACAGGGCAGGTGTGGGAGCTTCCGAGCACAGTGTCAGCCTTGCGCTGCCCCCGGCTTCCCTCTCGGCCTGTTAAACTCAAATGGTTTCCTGGTTTCCCCCCGGCTTTGCTTAGGTTATTCCCACAGTCTTGTGGATCCGGGTGGTGGAAGGGACCTCAGAGACATGGAGACCACCTTTCGGCACACTGTAGAGGGTGGAGGTGTCCAGTCTCTGCCTAAATATACCTGGGGCCGAACTCATGCCTCACCAGGAAGCCCACTGCTTCTCTGGGCCTGGGGCATCGCTGAGGTCTTGGGTACCAGGCCAGGGCCAGAATGAATTTCTGGAAACCTCTCATTCTGCTGTGTCCTTCCAGCCCTTTCCCCTCAATGAGCACAAAACTTTGCTGGTCACCATCCTCTGACCTTGCTGCCATTTTTCAGCTTCCTATTTGAATCACAGTACTGGGAAAATACGTACAGTAAACACACTGGTCTGCCCTGTGCTGGCAGTGGTTGGATGATCGTTGTCTATAGAGTGGACATCAGCTCTCTGGGCTGGATCTTGGACAAAGGGCTGGATCTTTTGAGTCTGGGTCAGCTAAGACCCTGACACTGCTTTCACGTCAAGTGCTATTGAATATAAGTGGTCTCGCCTTGATTCAGCAAGCAGCTTTTAAGAATCTCAAGGAGAAGACTTTACACTCGTCTCTGCTACATTAAATCACCAGTTCACGGCTGCAGCCTTTCCGTACCATTGAGAAAACTGGATTCAACCTTCTGAGGTACGCGCTACCTCGCATCTATTCTGGATGAACCATAATTTTAATAACATTGATATACACGATGAATATCACAACATTAGTGGCCTAATAAATCTAACTAACTCATACTTCTCTTTCCCGTTTAAAATGAGATACTGATTTATCACACACATGTATATGTGCACCTGTGTGCGTGGAGCGTGTACACATGCACACACGTGAATACACAGATAACAAGGTACAGAGAAGAAAGAAAATGATCCCACCTCGTTCTCACCACCCAGCTTACAAGACTCCCTGCTATGCCTTGCCACCATCGTCCCGGTGAGACCAGGAACCTTACCCCCACTGCACCTACGAGGGTGGTGACCACCCGGGGTTTTAAATCTGGTCCACCCTCTGCCTTGTCCTTGGCTCCCTGTCCATCTCTAAACAGATGACCAGTTTTTGTAGTCCTCTGTCAATGAATCACAATCGTGTTCATCTCTCCACAAACTTTCTCACATCACATGGTGCCCTGGAGACCGGGTCTTGCTGGGTGCAGTCCCCCACTGTCACCCACTCAACTCCCTTTGGTCCACAGCAAAAACATGGTTTCTCACTGCTGCCGTTACTAGCAATGTTCTCCTCTCTGTGGCCAGGTGCACAAACAGAAGTTCTTTGTGAGCATGGCCGTGGGACCGGGTTACACATCTTCTTTGTAGGTGCAGAGTGGCCAGCTGGCCTTCAAGTGTTGCAATTTATAATCCCAAAAGTAGCAAAGAAGTTCCCATCATCCCATGCTATTACCAGCCCCTCTAGACTTAACATTTATCCATCAGCTGGACATAAAATCATATAGAACCACACACAATTGTTATTTGGATCCCACGGATAGCGAGTTTTAATAGATTTTAATGTAACTTTTAGTTACTTATTTTGTGAAATGACTACTTATATCTCTTTAATTGAATTTGTTTTGCTTTCTTGTTTCTTGATTGTAGGGTTTTAAAAATATAACCTGTCTACTGATCCTTATTAATTAGATATGTTGCTAATATCTTGTCTAAGACAGTGGTGTGATTTTTCCATCTCTTAAAATTGTGTCTTTTTTTTAAACCTCAGGATTTTGCAGAAAAACTTGACATGTATCAGACCGATAACTACATACTTATGTCTTGGGCATTTGTGTCTTCTACTGGCTGCATAGCGCTGCTGAAAATAACAGTGCTCACAATCTGTTTCTGTCTTCATTCATCGAATGCCTGTGTGGGAAGTCTGCTACCATGAAATTTCTAGAACTTTCCTCATACCTGGATCAGCTGAGTGAGGGGAATCTTGAGCTAGGTTTTAGCACTGACATGAAACCAGCACAAGTCCCCAAACTCCTCCTCCTCCTCCTGGTTAGAAAAGCAACTACAGACTTCTGACTTTGTTTCCTGTGGTTCTGGCACAACATAGTGAAGCCAAATTGCAAAGTTTAATTAGTTAGCTTGCTTGAAGATAAATGCAAATACAAAAGTTTTCAGTTTCACCTGTTTATGAGCCAAAGGCAAAATTAATTAAAGTCAATGGAGAAAAGTAAATAAACATTTTGAAATGAAGGAAATAAATATTCTGGAGTGTGAGGTTAAGGCTCATGAAACACGAGTCAATTATTTATAGTCATATGTTTCTGACTGATAATTTAATCGCGTTCCCTCGACCCCCTTTTCCAGGGGGCTGGAAGAAGAAAGCCTCTTTGGGCATCAAAGAGGTGGTCAAGATGGGTTTCTTATCAGCAGCATGGCTGCCTCCAAAGCCTGATGGAACATTACTGGACGGAGTACCCCTGGATCTCCTGAACTGTTATTTTCACCAAGATGGATTTTTTTTCTCTTTTTGTAAAACTGTAAAATGACACCTTTGTACATAATTTTTGCTGTATTTACAAGAATAAAGAAGTTGACATTTTTCTACCGGCCATCTTAGTATCTAAGTTAGATTAGCATGGAGGGAAAAACAAGCGTTTATGTTAGCATCCATAGCTGAGATGTCAAATAAAACCTCCGTGACAAATGGCAACTTCCTAACTGAAAAATGGCAGCTCCCTCCTGTGCGAGGAAGAGCCTGCTTTTGCATGTGACACTCATTTCTGGATAAGATGGGCTGCAGATCCTGCTGGCTGTTTGTCATTGCCGCAATGATGCAAAACACCCGATTTCTCACCACTCTGGGGTCGGGTCAGAGAAAGAGACAGTGGACATTGGGGCCTGAAGGTTGGAAATAAGCATGGGAGACGGCTGCAGAACTGACAGAGCTGCTGTAGCAACTAAGAAATGAGAAGAATTTGTATTTTTGTAGGAAGATGCTTGCAAGTTTTTGAGGGGAAAGGAGACAAACTATAACACCAACTACAGTCTATAACTCCATAGTTTTGTAAAATCGAAACAAAGCCAAGCCCTGCATGGAGACAGGTATTATATGTGTGTGGGAAAAAAACAAACAAAACATATCTGCAGAGGAACCAGTTGTTAACATCGAGATGTTGAAAGGTTTGGGATGGGAGAAAGAGGGAGAAAGGTTCATTTTAACTGAGTCACTTCTGTGCTTGAATTGTCACCACAGCAGGACCGCCATGATTTAGGACCTTAAGTTTCTCCTGAGCTAATCTGTGGGAAGCTTGGTCCCTGCCTGTGGAGCAAATGGAAAGTAGTGGAAACTGCAAGATGGAGCCTCGCTGGGGGGAAGCAGGTCACCAGAGCAGGGCTTTGAAGGGTATATCTTGTCCCCAGCTCTGGTCTCTCTCTCTACCTCTCTTTCTCCCGAACCCTCTTCCACTCCGGAGGATCTATATGCCCAGCGCAGGTCTGGGGATGGACACATACTTTCCTAAACTGAGGAGCAGGGCAGGTGAGGACACCTCAGGGAGGTTAAGTGACATTCCCAGGGCCATAGCATGAGCAATGGCAGAGTTGGGGTTCACACCTGGGTCTGCTAACTTTAAAGACCCTCGCTGCCCTCTCTGCCTCCCTGGCCTCCGTGGTGATCAATAGAAGATGAATGAAATCAGTAACAACATTAACAGCCAACATTTACTGAATGCATAGCTCAGACGGGAAATGGTGCTAAGGGTTTCGTGTGCACTCTGTGGCCACACAGCAGAGTGAAAGCTACTACTCCCCCGACTGACAGCTGGGACATCATCTACGGGGTGAAACCCGAAGTCACAGCCAGGCCACACAGACCCTTTGTGTCCCACCTGCTGGTCACCTTGCTGGCTCAGCCCCTGCAGGTAGAAGCCCATGTTTGTGTTCTGATTTGTCCAGTTACTTGCAGTCCGCTACGTGTGCCTCCGCCCTGGACCGTCACAAGCACTTCTCCCTCTCTGAAGGGCCCTTCCTTTCATTGACCCATTCTGAAACTCTTGCAAATGGTTCAAACACTGCTCTCACTCTAAATCCACAAAAGGGCAGCACACCTCTTCCCCGAGGCCCCAGGCTCCTGTGCACTCTAGTGACATCGGGCGATGTAGAAATTCACCTCTGAGGCAGCTGTATCATGGAAGTTTGGGGTCCCCTGGCATTAACTCATTTCTGTAACCACAGAACCTACCATAGGCCTCCACGGTGTGCAGCTGACCCATTCTGTCCTGGTGTATTTGGTCCTGAACGTTTGATTTATTTAAATGTTCAGAAACAGGTGAACTGGCCACCTCCTGAGGTTCCCACTTGCCTGGTAGTTTTTCCTGCTGCTGTGTCACTGTTGAGATGGTTTGGTGGGTGCAGGAATGTGGCCTTCTTTTCCCACCTCTCTACAAGCCAAGAAAGGTGCCGGAAGACACATCAGAAAGGCCCAGAGCAGCTCCAGCCCCCCTGGAGACATGGGACGAGACGGGGAGACAGGGCATGGCTGCCTTGATGAGATGCAGCATGCTCGGGACTCGGTGCCACCTAGGAAACGAATTGGAGGTGCCAGTCTGTCATTTTCTGGAGCTTTGGAAAGTGAAATTCAATTAGTGATTTGTTTCCAGCTAGCACAGAGAAAGGAAGGGAGGCTTGTCCAAAGGGAAATTCATACCACTAACAAACAGGGACACCGCCCCCTCCCGGAGGTGGGGGTGTCTGCTCTATGAATGAAAAATTGAAAGCAGAGAAAATCTGGACAGTTCACTGGAGTGCTCCTCCAGACCCTCAGAGACAGCGACATGTGCATGCTACGCAGCTTGCAGTGGGCCAGTGGCAGAAGTGCCTGCGAGAATCGAGTCGGCCTAATCCCCAGACAGAGCCGCAGGGCTCCGGTGTTCATATCGGGCTCCTTGAATTTTTGATGCTTAGGAATATTTGCTATGGCTGATGGTCCAGCTTCCAGCCATCAGCTGCAGGGCCAGGGTTACAGTGACTCTTGGGGGTCAGGTCAGTTTTGTACCCCACCCCACACGACTGGTGTCGCAGGACACGCCAACTACAACTACGGATCGGGTTCCTAAGTCAGAGATGTCTGGCTTTATGTCCCATGTCTGCGCCCCATGAAGTCTGTGACCTTGAACAAACTCCACGAGCCCTCTGAGCCTCACTTTTCCCATAGAGTAGTGAGATTTCACAGGATATGTTTGAAAATTAAATAAGCAAAGGTAATGCCAAAGAATCAATAGGACATATTTGAGTTCTACTATAGATCCTTAAACATACTTCCTGAGGTGAAAAAAGTCTGGAAAATCAATGGCCTAGATGTTTAACCACAGGAAAATGGCCAAATAAATTAGGCTCAACTTCTTGATGGGCCATTATGTCATCATTAAAGGTTATAATTGTAGAGAGCGTGCAGACTCTGGGACATGCTTATGATTTATTAAGTTAAACGTAAAACATGATGCAGTAGAACTCAGGAGAGCAGATTAGAAGGAAACACTTAAAAGAAGCAAAGCCAAGTTGGATAATCAGGACTGATTTCTATTGTCAATATAGAAAAGGTATTTTTCTGAGTTGCAAAAGGTAATCAAAACTGTCACTTTGGTGTTCTGCAGACTTACTGGGGAATTCATTGCTCATAAAGCGAACAGCTTACTTTCAGATCAGTCTCTCGGACCGGCACACAAGCCATGGCCGAGGAAGTATGTAATGGAAGGCACCGTCTGGTTCAGGCATATGAAAGCAGAGGCTGTTTCTTGAGGTGGCCCTCACCCCTGAACATGCTTGTTTTGAATACTTGCATTTGCCAAGTGGGATTCTTTAGGAGAATTTTGAGTCTTGAAAAGCACAAAGATTGATTTCATGTATCCACAGATAGCTAAGATGGCACAGCCATGTCCCTTAGAGGCCCTGGGAGGTAAAGATGCAAAGATAAACAGGAGAAGCTCTGGAACTGAGAGTGTAGAGGTGCCCACATGTGCACCCCACTTAGGAAAGTAGCAGGCATCTTGTGGCGCCATCTTGAACCAGAACCGCAGTCTCCTGGCCAGCTTTGGACCTGAAGTACAAACACCACCCCGTTACCAGTCACATACGGAAGCTGAGGGGGACCAAGCTAATTCAGGGAGGCTATGAACCAATGCACAGCTTGTGGGAGCCCCAGTTCTGCAGGGGCACAGTAGGCAAAGGATTTCCTTTCCACACAGGTTTCACAATGCAGCCTGGAGCATTCGTCCAGTCAGATCACAGAGCCCTCATCTGAGGGCAGCTCAGAGGACCCCAACCATTAACAAGACAGCCCGCCACAAGGAGGTTCAACTTCCCAGCCCTGGCTTGATCCACCCTGCATCATATGGCACCAATCAACCTTGCGATGACCCTAATAGCTAAAGTGACCATACTTCCAGGAAGGGTTCACACCATGTAGACACTATGCTAAGTGCTCTTAAAAATGTCATTTCAGTAATCCTGTATTGTTGTTCAGCCTCCACCTAGAGTTGTTCCAAATTTGGGGAAAGCAGGCTTAAAAATATTAAGTAATCTTGGCCATAGGCACAAAGGAAGGAAGCATCAGAAAAATGGGTTACTTCCCCTGGGTTGGAACATAAGTCACTGCAGCTGTCTCAGACGGGTAGGATGTGGACTTCCTGCAGCCACTGGGGAGGAGAATAACTCCAACTAATGATGTGAGGATAACACTTCCCCTTCCCAATCCCACCTCAGGCATCACCCCTTCTAGGAAGACATCTCCAGCCATCCCAGACAAATAAATCAATTCCTCACAAAAAAATTATTATTCCTCATCACATTCCAACATGTCCATATTTTTCAATGTTCATTTTTCTTTTCAATTGAAAACTTCTCTAAATATCTTATTCATCTTAATGGGGACCTAAAAAAATCTGATTATTATGCCTTCTTTCCTTCATGTGATGATAGGAAATGAACATCACCTCAAAACCAAACAGCAGAACATCAACCAAACATGACAATAGGCAAGCCGGGGAGGTTCCACATGGCACAAAACTCACCGACGCCTTTGTCCTTAGCTGAAAACTCGTTGTTTTATTGCCTGAACACATGGTATCTGTATTTGTCTTTATTTTCACAGCCTTGCAATAGAGCTTGGCATTGAGTAGATAATCAATAAACACTTGCTGAAAAAATGAGTGAATAAATGAAGGAATGAATCATCTTATGTAGGAATAAGGCTTTATGCAACTGATTATGGGCAGCTAAATCACATGCACAATAAAACCACAAACGCAACCTGATTTATTGACATACCAACACCTGCCACAAGGTTGATTAGAAACATTAATTTTTAAGAAAATAATTCAAATAACTTTTCTTTCTCTAATCTGTGGAGTAATCATAGTTTCAGAGCCTCAAACTGGAATGTGTCAGATTGTGTCCTGGGTCCCGTGATCCGGCAGGAGAGAGACTAAGTCACATGTGGAGTGGCACACGCAGAGGATCCGAAATACCAGCCCTGACACTCACGGGTTCTCTGGAGGGAACCAAGATTGAACAGAAGAGCAGGGTCCCGGAGCAGTGTCCAATTCCTGCACTCCAGAAGTGCTGAAAGGCTCCACCCAGGATTAACCCTGCACATAAAACTGTCGAGTTTGAAAACATAAACTGGGGGAGAAAAGCATCGGTAAGGAAAGAAGTGATCCTCCTTTGCTTCAGAAGACAGAGGTGCCCAAGGCAGGGTCTGAAGACAAGGGGCTTCCTAGCAGCCGGCAGCTGGTTAGAAAATCCCGCCCAGACCGGGAAGGCAGTCGCTTTGCCTGGCGGTGAGCTCAGGGTGCGGGTTTCCCCAGACCTCTGTCTCATGCTGATGCTTGTGCTGGCTGGGGAACTATTTTGAGTCATAAGCTGTCTATGGAATTTAACAAACAACCGGACTTTCAAGCGTTTCCTTCCATTCCACGAAGAGGGGCTTGTGCTTGGTCGGCCCATCGCGTATGCAAAGTGCTAGCAATGAGTCGAACGCCACCCAGGGTCCCATCCGGGAGAAAACTCTCCTGTCTGGTGCTACCTATTTTAAAGAAGAGCAAAGGAGGACTGAGAGAGGTCTCATTACCTGTGAGCTGCCCAGTTCCAAAGCTCAGGTAATTCTAACTCAGAGAACAAGCCCCACGCCACACACACACTGCCACCTTTGAAGGGTAGTTAAGAGGACATTCAGGATTATGGGTCTCCCAGCTGCCCTGCAGGAGCTTCCCGAAATGCTTCCTGGTCCCATCCATTGGCACGGGCATCGCTCACAGGGGACTGATATAAGTCCTCCTGCCTGTTTCTGTTCCCCGCCCCCGCCAAGGGGTTCCATCTGGGACAGAGCTGGATGTCTGCATTTATCTCCACACTGCTGAGGATCAGCCTTGGGGAGATGACGTGTTTCTGCTCTGCTGGCAAAGACAGGGGATTCAGGTGTCCAGTGGTCCTACTTTCTATTACAGGTCCCCTCTCACCCTCAGAAACTAATGAAGGGCACCACTCCGAGGAAACTGGCATGCTTTAGCCCTGAATTCCGAGGTGGCCTTTTGGAAGGTGATTGGATTGTGGAGCTTACATTCATCAGAGGATCCACCCTGTGATAAGCTGATAAGCGTGTGGCTGACTGTCCTGATAGGAGGAAGGGCTTGCCTGGAAGGGGCAGGTCACTGGGGAGTGACCTGGGGACCATACACTCATCTCCATCTCTTTCTTCCCCTCTTCTTTCTGGCTGTGGTGAGGTGAGCACATTCCTCTGCCAAGCCTTTCCGTCTTGCTGTTTCAACCTTGGCATCAACCAACCATGGACTGAATCCTGATGAAAACCGTGAGCCAAACTAAACCTCTCCTTTAAGGTGTAGGTGTCAGGTACCTTGTCCTTGCACTTGGGAAGTGGACCTACACAGGCACTTTCAAGGCAGCAGGCTCTAGTCTGAGGTTCACTTCACATTTTTTCCACAAACTCCTATTATTTCAAGCAACACTATGAAGCAGGTTCCAGCATCAATATCACCATTTTATGGGTAAAAAAACCAAGACTCAATAAGGCAAAGTGAGTCGTCCCAGATCACACAGGAGGTGAGCTGCGGTAGTGGCTTATATCTACAGGTCCCCCAAAGCCTCATACACTGACAGCTGTGCTACTGGATCAGTCCACCTATTGGTTTAGCATATATAGTTCTGGGTGTAGGTGAAGGATTTACTGAAGAGGTGTGAGTGGAGCCAGCCAATAGGCTCGCAGCCTGGATGGAATAAAAAGGGAAAGAAGGAAGCCTGCTGCTTCTGTCTGCCATGCCCTGAACTGTTTCTTGCTGCTGCTTTGGAACCAGCTGACTAAGGACTAAAACCTCTACAAACTATGAGCTGAAATAATCCTTCACCCCTTTCACATGAGTCTCAGGTATTTTGTCCCAGCAGTGGGAAAGTAACTAAGACAGCTGCAGAAGAGGAATTTAAATTTAAGAGGTGATTATCAGGTACACCATCCTTAGAGAGAGGATGGTGTGAGAACTGGATAGTACACACTGAGAACCATAAAAAGCTCTGAAATTGCCGTTGGTAGAGGTAAAATGCCAACAATTCAAAGTCCAGGTTCACGGGACTGAAGGGGACAATTAATTTCTGTTTTGATAAATGGAGTGATATTTACAGAGCAGGCACATTACCAAAAAGTTAACCCATTGCTGCTCCGCATTCGAGCTGACCCTGGGCCCCAAGGACATGGCAGAGAGTATGCGCCCTTGCAGCATGGCTGTGTCCCCTGTGCCCAGAAGCCAGGGACAGCTGTGATCCCTGACTGTCCATTGTTTTTCTTGTACCATACGGTCTTTACCACAGAACTGTCACTCACTTCTGCTGACTAATCTATCATCTTGCATCTTGGGGAGCCATCTCAGGGTCCTGTCCCCAAAGGCCTGACATTCTGACGGAGGCTATTTTGTCCTGGGAAATGTGAGACATGTGAAGTTCAGGTCCGTGTGGAAGCCGCTGCCTCCAGATGGCACTGCCTTTGGTGAGCTGGGGCCAGCAGGCTCTGCCAGCGTCAGGCCCCGGAACATTCTCTTTCGTCACTCTCCCAGGCATCTGACATTGTCTCTTCCCCCACGGGAAGAACTGCACCCACCTCTGCTCTTCCAATGACCTTCGAGTCACCGCAACCCTGTAACCTCCCCGCAGACTCCTTTTCCGTTTCCTGCGACCCCAGCACTTTGGAGGCACCAAGCTCAGCCCTCCAACCCCTGCATGCTGTCCTCTGCTCCTTTCTTTCCCCCTCAGGGCCACTGTCCCGCTGTCCTGCAGCAGGGAGGGACCTCCACTGTCTTCCCCTCCCTCCACCGTTCCCTAGGAAAATTTCTGTCGCGATTTCTACCTCAATGTTCCCCTGAGAGCTCATGCACTCCTAGGCCCGGCTTCTGGGATGTGATTAAATTATGGGGGTGTCTTAGGTGCCTTGCTGTTAGGAGGTGGGGCTGGTCGGAAGGGGCGGGTCACTGTGGGCACCCCAGAAGGTTCAGTCTCCCCCACTGGCTTGTCTTTGATGCCCTGCTCCCTGGATTTTCCTCTGCTGGCCCCTCTGCCATGGCCACCCTGCTTTTGAGTTGGCCAGTAACGGCCCAGAGAAGCAGCCAAGGGAACCCTCTCAGTGATGGGTGTCAGGTTTTGTGTCTCTGACAGTGACGAGAAAGTGACTAAGACACTTAGCTTCTCGCTGAACGCTGACCAAGAGGAGGGTGACACCAACGGCAGGACCAGGTAACGTGCCCTGACCGGCAACTGGGGCGGTCTCTCGGCCTGGGGACCCGTGGGATAACGCACGCAGCTCCATCCCAGCCCCCGGCTGTAGCGCTGCCCCGGAGCGGAGGGCAAACCTCCTGTTCTCTCAAGGCCTTTCACTGTCCAGCCCCACGCCATCCCAGCTGCTGCGCACTGATTACCACATGAGTCACCACTGGACATTTGGGCCAGGGCTGGCCCTGCCGTGTTGCAGCCTTCTTTTTCGTCAACCTTCCATGCAGGTATATGGCCACCAGGTGGCAGTAATGGGCCACTCTACAGAAACTGGTGGACGCCTTCGCGAGGGACCTGATTGGGATGCAGGCAAACAGGGTCCCACCTCTTACTTATTATAAAGAAAGAACTTTTTAAGGGGCCCAAACAGCAGAGCCGGCGGACTTGGGGTGGGATGTGTTACCTTTACTCTTTAACCAAGTCATGGCAGAAGTCACGCGAGGTGTCCCTGCCTCTGTCCTGCGTCTGTGCCGTCGCAGGGTACACTGAAGTCTACTGAACCTTAAAGTGACGGATTGCAGGGCAGAGCCCCCTTGAGAGCTCCAGCTCCTTTGATCGGGAGCAGAGAGGGGAGAGGCGGAGAGGGCACAAAATTCCCACCGAGGGGACCAGGGCCAAATCCTTCGATGGTTTCACTTTTGCTGTTCAGTAGAAAGGGCTTCTTCTCTGTTTTCATTTTCTGTACCTTACTTTCCTCTCTGATGCTAGGGAAAATTTAAACTATTGTACAAAACCAGAAGCAGAGGACTCTAATTCCAACATAGTCTCATCAGGCAACTCCCACTAAAGAGGCTCTGTGGACCGAAACCCCGAGGGTCCATTTCTAAGCTTTGTTAATGCACTTATGTGTGTGTTTTACACCAGTGCACAAGTTGTGTTTTATACCAGTGCACAAGGTCCTGGAGAGAAAGGTTTCGGGTCTCTTCTAGGTGCAGACAGCCCTGAACCCCTCAGTGTCTAGGTTGACCTGCAGACACCTGTCCCTTTCACCTTACAGTCTCTCCCGGTCCCTGTGCTGCAAAGGCCGGGCAGCAGCAGTCACTTTTCTAGACTGAACACTTCTCCTCCTTTTTGGAAAAGGTTTAGAAGCTAATCAGAGACTGTACCTCTTCAGGACTGCAATCTCAGCCTTGTGGCGTTACTCAGCCATGTGACAAAGCGATCCGTTCCGAGTTCCGAGGCCCACAGAAGACGGAGGAGGAAGGAAAACCACACACAGGGTCCTGGCAGCCTCTGGTCTGCAGCCAGGTGATGGAGCTCTCTGGAGTGAGGCAGACACGAGGGAAGACTGAGGCCGAGTGTCACGACAGTGTCCGATTTTCTAGGCCAGAAATTCTTCTTAAGGAAAGCACAGGAAGACTTCAGGAGGTGACTTTTCCTTCTTTTGTAGAACAATGACTCAGCCCGGTGAAAGCAGTGCTGAAGTGTTAATCTTGTACCAATTACTTAACCCTCACAGCCTCGGTTTCTTCTGCTGCGAAATGGAATCGTGGCAGGCACTCTCCGAGTCAGTACTGTCGTTGACTGAGTGAGACAGCAGGAGATGGCCTGGAGGGAGGTGGGCCACCTGTGTCTGGTCAGACTCATTGCCACAGGAAAACCTCAAAGATGTAAAATGATAACTCATCACACCTGGCCCATGGATTGGGCTTGTTACCAGCTCTCCAGAAGAGCCTTAGTTTCTCACTTGCGCCTTGGGAAGAGAGGCACTGGGAGCATCCTGGGGTGTTTCCTTTGCCTCAGAGCAAAGCTCTAGCTCGCCGTTCCAGGGACCTGGAAGTGTCCCCATCCACCCTGTCTCCCTTCTCCATCTCTAGACACTTGGGTTCCTAACGATTACAGACACTTAAAAAGCAGCTGATATTTGGTTGGAATTTAATGCCTTCGGGCAAACCATGCACAAAGCCTCAGCTTAGAATAGAATACTGTGACTAAAACTGCACTTAACCTGCTGGACAGAGACTCCAACTGGCTCTAGCCCCTGCCCGACAAAGATGCGCCACGCTGCTGGGGCATTCTGCTCCCGCCCACTGCTTTATCACAGTGTGGATGTGGGGGGGGCAAGAGGGTCCCAGGGGGACACTGTTCCCTGGGGTCTCTCAGGAAGCTGCACGGTGAGGTGAGAGAGTGAATCTGGGCCTGCCACACCCCAGCTGGACCATCTGATGCCTGTTACTTAACCACTGGGTCTAGAGTATTAAGACATCTTCCCGAGTAATTCCAGTGTAAGACAAAATTGAGGAAACACTGTCGCAGAGTAAGGTCCTGATTGCCTGGAGTCTCAGGTTTATCACCCCTAAAGTAGAAAAAACCCCCATACTTCATATGGTAAAGTGAAGGAGTAGACGAGACAGTGAATAGTCAGGACTTCGGTGCTTAGAATATTACTCGAGGACTCCACAAAGCTAAGCCATCACCGCCACGGTCACCTCCCCCATTGCCACCATTGTCCTTGTCATGGATCTACAGCGATGACATCTGTGCTGGGTTAGTTTCCTTGCCGTGACCATCACCATAGCTACCCTCACACCGTCACCCTATGCCCATCCACTGCCATCCTCATCTGTCTGCAGCAGACACCCGGGGTCCTGGCTTACAAAGCCCCTCTAGTGCTTGGCTCCCAACACCACCATTTTGAATTCTTGGTTTTGTTTCTGGTCCTTTGAGAAAAGAGAGGTGTTACAAATCTGTAAAATTTCCCTTTGAGCTGGAAGTTTTAATTTCATTCAGTTCAGGGGAAAAAAATACGTCTAAATTCAACCTTTGTGGAACCCTCTGCCTGCATGGAAACTGCTGCTAATACTGGTCCTGCCCGTGAGCACGTGCTCCCAACTGCCCCTGGCTGGACCTCGCCTGGACCTGAACACCTGTGAGGAAGCCCTGTCCCACCCGCTCAGAGGTGTGGCCTACGGGGGTGGACCAGCTCCAGGACGGCTGTGACTCCCCAGCCACACAGAGCCTTCCTCCAGGGCAGGTCACTCCCTGTACCAGAGTCTCAGCTTGGGATGGAGAAATTCCTTCCCGCATTTGGCCTGGAAGGTGATAAGCAATTTCTGAGCTATTCTCAGTTGGCAAGCCTGAGTCTGCTGAGATGAGATATGCAGATTGAGGCTGAACAGCTGTAGTGCTGCAGAGTGGCTGGTATTTTGGTGGGCTTTATTTTAAAGTCTCTGACAGTTCAATCTCACTAAATAATTCAGCTGTTTAGGAAAAGCCATATGATCTGAAAATACATCCCTGAAGGTCAAGAATATGGGTTGGAATTTTATTTTTTGGTGAATCACGTTTGATAAAGTAACAGAAATGTCCCTTCTAATATCTTTTCCTTTACATCTTTGAATGAAATTACCAAGTGCACATCACTGGATGTTCATTTACAAACACTCTACATCTTTGCCATGTGTTTCTGGCAAAGCATGAAGCTAAAATTCTGATTTCCCTGTTCCCAATGAAGTTAGAGATTCTCAAGAACAACCTCAGAAAGCAGTCGTAACTTGAGGTGTCACTGATCGTTTACAAAGCCCTTTGTTACATCCAGCCCAGGAAAATGTGAGCCTCATGTCATGGGAAAGATAAAACACTGGCTTGATAGATCTGCAAAGAAAAGGGAAAAGAAGGAATCCTGCAGTGTAGAGGTCTTCTGGGACAGAGCTAGATCTCTCTCATCCATCACTGGTCTCCCCAAGGTGACAGGTGATTAGGAAGGAAGACACTGGCCGGGGAAGGGTTTCTTTCAGCCTCTGAAGTTGGGCCTCAGGGCTGAGTTACCAGACTGGCAGCTCTGGATCAGCTGCTGGAGATGGGAGAGGGTGCAGGATCTCTGGTCAAGCTCATCTATGCCACACAGAACCCCACACTCAGGCTGGTGGGGAGTGCAGTGCATCTACTTCAAACACTGCCCTGTCTCACTTTGCAGATAAGGAAAGCAAACTCCAGGCAGAATAAACAATGTGTGTCCACCAATGCAACCAGTAACAAGGCCGGATTTAAGATGCGGGTCACAGGGGGACATGGGGCTGACCCATCAGAGCTGGCCTGCCTGTACCGCCAGCCCGGCTGGGACCACAGGAGGCCCAAGGCTGCTTGGTGTCCAGCAAGACTTGGCATTTTCACTGTAATTTGACCTCTGGCCCTTACTGTGTGACCTTGGCCAAACCATAGAAACCCTTCTTTCTAGCGTCCTTATATACAAAGCCCCAGTATTAACCCCTCCTGCAGAGTGAGGAGCTATCCGTGAAATCCTACATTTAAAAGTATTTTTTAAAAAAAGTCTTGGATTTGCTACCCCTCAGCAAAGACCCACTCATACAGCCGCCCTGCTGGACACCCTCCACTGCCTCCTCTGGGACGTGAGGCGGGTTCCTAGCTGCTCGGAACCCAGGGGACCCAGGGAACCCAGGTTTTCCAGAGCTAACTCCTTACTCAGTTTACTCCTGTGGCCTCCACAGTCCCTACACTGTTTCCGTTTTTGGTTCAGGCAAACACAGTTATTTAACCCTCACGATGCTAAGCAGCACCCTGGTGACTGCCGTGACCCTCACAAGCCACCCCCGGAAAGCAGGAGCTGAGCTCAGCGCCTCAGACAGCTGCTGCCCGGCCCTAAAGAGCAGGGTGCAAAACCTCCCAGAGAAGCTGTGCTCACTGATGGTGAAAGTCACTCACATTTCAAAACTTAGAAAAACCTCAAAGACCAAAAAGGAGGAAATAACCACCATCTATAATTCTACTTTACAGTGAAAGTCACTATAAATGTTTATTTAATACCAGTATGAATTTTATCTCTATGTAACAAAATGGGTCTTGATATTCTTTGGCTTTGCTTTTTTTGGCAATTGTAAATATTTTGTGGTTTTTTTTTTTTTTTTTTTTTACAACTGACTGCACAGTTATGTTTTTAACAGACATATGAGGTGCAATAAAAAATACAGTGTTTAAATTTTTACAAACTTCACTGCAGTAAAAGGTGCAGAAGACCCTCCCCTCTGTGCACCTTGGACCTTAACCTGTCAGCCTCGGCACTCTCTGAAGCAGTTCCGGAGGTGCTTTCTCATGTGTGTCTCTGTCGTGTGGTTGTGTCTGTCTCCATGTCCTGAATCTATTCAAGATGTTTATCTTTCACGGTCATTTTGACTTTGGTGGGGGAGCCAGAGGAGACACAGTGCCAGATCTGGGGAGCAGGGTGGAGGGGACACACTGGTGTTTTTTACCAGCTTGCTCTGCCTTCTCTCCATCGGGTAGACTCAGCAGTGGCGATCTGTCTTCTCTCTATCTATCCATCCACCCATCCATCCATCCATCCATCCATCCATCCATCATTGTACCTCAGAGAGCCACCCTCGGTCAGGTCACAGACACTGCCTGATCAGAGCCAACCTAGCCATCCCCAGACCACCTCACTCCTGGCTGACCGGTTACCATGGCTTCACAGCCAAGGACAGCTGTAACCTTGCTCCTGTCTGTCCCACCTGGAGCTTAGGAACTCAGAAAGACTCCCCGTCACCGTCACCGAGTCACACCTGCTCCCCAGCAGGGCCCAACTCACAGCCCAGCTCTCCTTTGGTGAGAGTCCCTCAGAGCGGCTCGCGAGAGCTCAAACTCTAGGTCTTTCTAACTGCTCTCCTCCTACGAGGCCCTGCGCTTTGCTGTGGTTCGTTCTGGGGAGAGCAGGGGGTCTCTGCAGGTCTCCGGCTGAAAGCGGGGACAGTGAGTTACCTAATGATAAACAGCAGCCTCTTGCTCCTAAGTAATGGCTATGCAGCCAGCCCCCTTTCTTCGGGTACAGCAGGCATCACTGACACTGTCCGGATTTTGAAGAGGAAGCCGCTGAGGCTCAGCTCCACTCTTGCTTCCCCAGGTCACCTGGCTCTCTGGGAGACGCTGCGGTGGGCCCGCCGCCCCGCTCACCGTGAGACTCGGGTATTTCCTACGACTGAAGTCTTTCTTTTTTCTCCTTCTCCTTTAGAAACTGTGTCGGCTGCTCTGAGCTAGCGGTGAGCACGCCTATGACAGATGTGCGCCCTCTAATAATTTCTCCCTGGAAATGATTAACATTCTCAGTAGTTACCCCAGGCTTTCTACCTCGGTGAATATTTGCAGTTTAGATGGCTGCACTGTCTTTCAATGTCACTGCTGCGTGGAATTTCTGGCATAATCTCAAATGTACAGAAATGTGTAAAAAATATTTACAGGCAACTGCTCTGCCTTTGGAATGCAGAACTGTGGAATGCAGAAAATATTTGAAAATATGAATTTGCGGAGAAGAAAGTGCTGTACCTGGGTTTTAGTGGGAGTCGATTACCAGTCAGTATTTTGTTTTAGAGCTTTTTTTTTTTTTTTTTTTTT
>PVLA01002534.1:0-128439 GCA_004027455.1 Hydrochoerus hydrochaeris | reverse complement strand
GCTATCACCTGTCTTTTCTCTTTAAAACTGAACTAATGAGTGAGTCTGAATTGAACAGCCCAGGGATGAAGGCTCCGGGTTGTTGGCAAAGGAACAAACAGTCCTTTAGACATCGTGGGTGACAACAGAGAGCCAGCCGCACCCCAGCTCTGCATGGGTGCTTTCACTGGGCCATCTTGGACATGCTGGTAGCAGAGGCTCTGATGCCTCAGTTTCTCCCAGGGAGAGAAGTCAGGGAGAGAAGATGCAAACTTTGGGTCCTCAATCCAGGATCTGCGCTCTCTAGGGCTACGGCTGATACCGAAGACCAAATAGTTCATCTCATGGGATTCTAGCAACAGCCTCAGGATGAGCCTGTGGTGCTCTTCTTGGAGAAATGGAGGGCCTCAGATTTGGGGATCTGTTGCTTATCGGGGTCAGCGGTTTTGAGCAGGACAAGGGCCTGGCCAGGGTTCTGTCCTAGGAACCACCTGAGCTTCCAAGGGTGCGGAATGGGTTGGACAGGTGGCTTCAGGGAGCCTGGTCAGGTGGGCAGGTGAAGCAGAGAGGCCGGAAGCTGCACACAGATGTGACCAGAGGGTAAGGGGGTGGAGCAGAGAGAAGAGGCTTCGAGAAGGCGGAGGCCAGAGGCCTTGGAGGGAGGGGATGCATTTACACAGCAGGAATACTTTTCCTCCTAAGTGGAATTCCACATTGATTTACCCTCTTTGACCACATGATGAAAGATCAGAGACCACTGCATTGAGAGGGCTGGGGTTAGTGGGGTGAAGAGCAGCCCGGGAAACATGTTTTTGTTTTACGACTTCATTGCATATTGGGTGAAGCCTTTCTTTTACTGATCAAGCGGGTATTAGGCTGAGCTTGTTCTCTTTTCTAAACATTTTCTAGATATTAATTAATTTGATGTTAATTACATTCCTCTGAGGCAGGGATTAGGATTCCTTATTTGACAGGGGACAGAGCAGAGGCACAGCAGGATCAAGGACCTTCTTCAAGGTCACACGGCTACTACGTGAGAATCAAAACCCAATCTTTACGAACTTCAGCCTCTGTGAGAAAAAAAAATGCAGTGCCCACCATTTCTCAAGGACAGCCAAGGTCAAGTTAGTTATGTTGTTTTGATTTAATTTGGCGCATGCACCGTGACCAAGCAGCAGTTCCATCATCCAACCCTGGCCTCCTACATCAAAGAAAAAATCTGTGGTGATTTTCTGATGGGGTTTTAGACATAATTATTTTAGGCCTGTTTATCCATACAGAGCCCTACCCATGGCGCACGATGATTTATCTCTATGGATTAAACGTCACAATTGAGGAGTTGTGGTCTAAATCACACACTCACCTCAGACCTTGAAAACCTCTGAAGGTCTCCTAGCTGCACACATCAAAGTCAACAGACGTTTGCCAACTCTTCTTTTGATGATCAGGTATCTGAATTTACATGTGGAGTACGTTACTCAGTGTACCACGGGCTGAGAGGCATTTCGTGTTCCAGGTCCCTTCAGGGAGATGAACCTTTATCAGCTCAAGAAAGCCGAACAGATTCACTCTCAGACAGACACCCCATCTGCTCTGAAAAGGCAGGAAGGTGTCTAAGGCCAAGAATATGCCATAGACTCGGGCACACTGCAACTGAACATCTGATCCATTTTGTGAGAAGACAGCTCCCAAGAACAAATGGGCTGGGTTGCAGACCCTGCTACATGGGGACACGCACAGTAAAATCTCCCCAGTAAGTTCCCAGTGAGACAGAGCTTTAGATCATTTCTGTGACGGTCTTCTTTGTGGCTTTTGTCTGGCAATCACTGGGACAGGACGTTGCAACCTTACTCCTTGAGGTGGGGCTGCCCTGTGTGCCTCGGGATGTTGAGAAACATTCTAGTCTTTGCCCACTAAATGCCAGTAGCTCGCCTGAGTCATGACAAGCAGAAGCTCCTCCAGGCATCGTCCAAGGTCTCTGGGGAAAGGAGGGCAAACATCACTCCCAGATGATCACTGCACATCTCTGCTCTAGACTACTGCTATCTGATGAGATTGGAAATGAACTTTCTTTTTAGTAAAAGGTTAATACTGCGGCCCATGAGGCCACACTCTCACTCACTGAAGGACATCTACTGAGGCCCCTTACGTGCCTGAAGGGGGCCAGGCGGGGAGGAAAAGGAGCTGCAAGAAACACAGCAAATTTGGAGTCAAAGCATAAGGATAATGATGGCAGGAAGGTTGGCTTGATTATCTTGCCAGCTCTTATTATAGGAAAGACTTACGGCTATTTAAATGGAAAGAATGAAAACAACAACAACAAAGCCTGTTAACAGGTGCAGTTTGAGGTCTCTTTCTTAGATGCCACAATCCGTTCAATATGCCCCACCCTGTACATACACGCACATATATTTCATGTATATACACAGACACACACGTGCATATGTGTATGCACATTTGTCCTTCTCGACAGACAGTAGAGCTTTGGCAGGAAGTCCTTAAACAAAGCAGAGGAGTTTGTTTTTCTATCACGCACAGTCTGGACTTGGCAGTCCAAGCTGGCGTAGGATCCTTGATGGGGGAGGCTCTTGGCTCTTTCTACCTCTGGCTTTGTTGGGCGGGGCCACCTCTCCTATCTGCATTCCCACCTTTACCCAGAAGGAAGGAAAAAAGGATCAAGAGACAAAGGCTAGCACTGCATAAAAGAGGGTTCCTGGTTGCAGCCAGAGGGCCCACTGGCCCACAGTCAGTCATGTGACTCCATCTGACTGCAAAGGATGCTGGGAAGTGTAGTCTTGCAAGTGTCTGTTACCATGGGGGAAATGGAAGCAGAGGGCAGCAGATTGGAGGTCAGGCAGCAGCGTTAACCAGTCACCAGTGTCATTTTTCGTCTCCCCCATTTTTTCCTTTCCACTGACATATCAACTACATTCAAGTTTTGAGTCATTATTACAATACTCAGGACAGTACTGCTGTCAAAGATTTGTTTTGGTGAAGGGTCACTTACCAGCATTTCTGGGACAAGGCAGTGTGACATGACCTGGTTTTCAGTCTGCTGATAATCTGCGCTGTAAATGCTTCCACGGTGGCCAATTGATCTGGAGCTAACAATGGCACTGAAGGTGCTCCTGGGAACAGATCCACACCTGTGGCTTTCATGAGCAGCTCTGTGGCTGTGTTAGCACAACTGAACTTACAAGCAACCTTAGCACTGTGATCAGTGTACACTAAGCTCTCCACAGATAGAAACTTGATGCCCCAAATTTTTAAACTGAATGACAGGCTGTGTTTCTCATCTGTTTCCTGTATACTCATTGAGTGACCCCTATACATAAGACACAGCAAGCGTTAGTTTTATGGAATGGTGGGGAAAACAGACAGAATTCCTACCTTTACACCTCAGAGTGTGCAGTGTAGTGGGGAAGATAGACACCAACCAGCAAAGGTGCAATGTGGAAGGATATGTATGGGAAATGTGGAGTGGGAGTGTCAGAGGCTCTGATTTCACAAGGGAAAGGGAAAGGTTGAATCTGGAGGCTGAGTCACCTGGACGTGGGTGTGAGGTACCCAGACTAGCATGCTGGGCAGGGAAAACAGGACAAAGATTCCTGTGTGGTGAGGATAGTGAGGCATGACCAAGTGTTATGGTTTGAGTCTGGATGTCCCCCCAAAGCCCCGTGCAGTCAGGGAGGCAGGTTTCTAGAGTTTGTGAATGACTCATGGTCCAATGCTGGGATTATGGGTGTGAGTGCTACACGCAAGTGGGTGTGGCCTACATACAATATAAGGGACAGAAAGAGTCTTCTCTCCATGTTCCTCCTCTTTTGCTCTTGTTACCTGTGCTGTTTCCTTCACTGTGAACTGTTGCCCTCTGCCATGTGTCACTCTGCCTTGGAGTCAGCTGAATATGGATTGAAACCTCCACAAATTGTGAGCTAAATAAACCTTTCCTTCCTTCATTTTGGGTGTTAGGTATTTTGTCCCAGCAATGACAGAAAAGTAGCCGAGATACTAAGGGAGGCCAGAATGGAGCCCAGTGAGCACGAGTGAATGGGAGGCATGGGATGAGGGGAGGAACAGAAGCTGGACCATGTCATGGAAAGACATTGGTCTATATTCCAAAGCTGAGCCACAGAATGTTTCAAAGAGTGTGCCATAGCACCAGTGTTTGGAGAGAAAGACCATTCTTCTTACACAGGCAAGACACATGGGTGGGGTTAGTGCTGTGGGGACGCCAGCTGTGAGCAGTGTCACAGGACAAGAGAGCAATGACAGCATCTCCTTGGCTGGAGTTGCAGCTGCAGTAGAGGATGCAGAGAGGAGGGGACAGATGAGGACAGATGGAGGGTGGAGGCTGGCGCCGGTCAGGGGTGGACAAAGCCCTGGCCCACGATTGCCGATGGCGCCTCACTCCCACATGCTGAACACATCCTGGGATTTTTAACTGAGTGGGAGCAGAAGGGTGTGGCAGGGAGTCTAGGTTAGGCTTGGAGTCTATGGACTTGAATACTTTGATTTTTCAGTGAGTCTTGAGGGTCCCATCCTCTTATACAGAATCTCCGTCACTTGAGTGGGAAGCAGATTCAGAGCCAAGGTGACCAGCTCACCAACACACGGCTGGGCCTTGACCCCAGGCCTTCTTCCTCCAGCTCCAATGGTCTTTCCATATGTAACACGGACTTACTCCAACAAGAACCAGCTAGGACCTGGGGTAGAGTGAGCTTAGTTACTGGAAAGTCCTATTAACCTGGACTGCAAGGCAGGCAGCCTCAGCGACTCACATGGAGGCTGGGCTGTTACCTGGGCCCCTTAGAATTGCTTTGAACAATTTATTCTGCACTGGTCCAATGAGCCTTGGACTGCTCTTCTGGGAAACCTCTCATCTTGCCAAAGAAAGCCCATCAGCTTGTGCTCTGAATAGTAACTGCTAGAAAAAGAGAAAAATATGCAATAGAAAGAAGATTGATATCTTTCCATGTCAAAAAATAAAAGTACTTTTCAAGGAGTCACTAAGTGTAATTCATATTTTTAGAACTGAGTGTGTTTTGCATTGAGGAAAAAAAATCATTACAAACTATTAACCAATATCATGGTGCCAGGTGATAAAGACATTTAGGCACTGTCGTTGGTGGCGTGCTAAACAAGTCTAATGTGTCACGACAGGAGCTAAGGGCATATTCATGGAGCCTAAACGGGCCTGGCTTTTCCACACTAGTCATCAGGGCTATGGTGCCGGGCCAGCGTTCCCCCGCTGTAGCCGGGTTAATGAAACTCTTGGTGGCAAAGGTTTATAGGAGAAAGCACACCGGATGCTGAAGCTAACAAAAATTAAAAATTAAATTAAAAATTAGAAGCTGCCTGCAGTAAAATTAGTTTTACTTCCTTGTTCTTTTTTTTTTTTAATCGGTACCATGAATGGAACTCACGACCACGGGCTTGCAATGCAGGCGCTTATGCCACTGAGCTAAACCCCCAGCCCCTGCAGTAAAATTAGAAGGCACATGAGGAAACAGTTGTGGCTCTGTGGATGCAGGTCCATGCTCATTGTTTGCGGCCTTGTGTTTCCAGGAGAACGAATGACCACTTCTGTCCACGTGGATGCTGAGGTAGAGATCGCCAGGATGTGCTTTGTTTTGTTGCCTTTTGTTTTTCTTTCAAATTAGTCCCTGGACCCGCTCAAGAGGCTTCAAAGAGAAAGGAGGAGCCAGGGATTGTGGTGCTGCCTGACACGCCTGCTACCTGCTCACGCAATCTGCCCTACAGAGTCTTCTCGGGGGGCTCTCGGGAGCTCACAGCATTTGCCTGGGCTTCAAAGTCTACTGGCTCTTTCTCCGCCCATAGCCAGAGTGAGAGGTGGTGGCTCCTGGACTTCCGGCTAACGGCTTTCTTGGAGCTTGGCCCCTCTCTCCCTGTTCTATTTGCAGCAGGAAGGAGAATCCCTGTCCACAGACCCAAAGAATATCCTAGGCATGGAGAGGCTTCACCAGTGCCCGCTCTGCCATGTGCTAGCCATTCCCTTTGGAGCACGTTTATCTCACCTCAGCCATAGTTTCCTCATCAGTAAGAGAGGCTCAACCACCATTCTGGGAAGTCCTAGGACTTGCTAGTTGCTCCCTGGCACTCTGTGGGGGAGGCAGGGGGGGCAGAGTGTGTGTTTTGATGCTATGGTGGTGATGGGGTGGGGGAAATGATGGGCAGTCAGACCGAGGACGAGAACTGGTTCTAATCGCCAAAGGATTTGGGTTGTTTGACAGGAAAACCGGCCTTTCATTTTTTTATTTTTTTCCCCTTTCTTTAGTGTAATTTTTTAATGCTATGTGTGTGTATATGTGTGTGTGTGTGTGTGTGTGTTTATGAGACAGATAGAGAGAAGAGAGACTGTATGAGTGTGTGAGACAGAAAGTGTTTCAGTGTTTGCATGACAGTGTGTGTGTTTTCCTATGTCTTTTAGTTTAGTGTTCATGGTCCATGCAGTGACTGTGATCACAGGAAAACTCTGGCCCTGGTCACAGAGCTCCACTAAAGAGCACAATCCGGAAGGCAGGTTGGGATTTTCCTGAAGGACAGGGCATCAGCAGCAGGCTCCCATGCCTCAGAGGGACCTTACATTATGCCTGACCCTGGCCCAGGAGGAGTCAGAAACTTGCTCTGGGCTCATGGTGGGCAGTGGCTTCTCTGCCCACATGTTGATGCCAGGCCAGGTCACAGCGCACAGAGATCTTCGCACAAAAGCTGATGATCATTTGGATTCTGTCTCTGGAAAGCACAGGAAGCTGTAACTGGCCCTGGACCAGAGCTTCTCCTACCACCAAATGCACATACTCAACACCCTCTTCCACATGCTGTTGCCTTCCTTCTGCCACTGCCTTGCCAAGCCAAGCAGGGGAGACGTTTGCTCCCAGGAAGCATATTGAGAGCAGATTTCTATGTCCCTTAATGGTAAAGGGATGGCAGAAAAAAAACCCTAAACCTGGTTACTAAGGATAAATGCGAGGGACTGGTCCAGTGCTGTGGCTATTGCAGCCAATGAAGCAAGAATAGTGGCTGAGTCCACTGGAAGACGGAGAGATTTGAAACAACTGCCCTAACCTGAAAACCACAAATCAATGCACACAATGATTTTCCTAGGCACAAACAAGTGACTGTGTTCAGCTCACTCGCAAACCAACAAAGGCAAGGAGAGAACAGTGGCCACGCGGAGAATCTCGGCTACACCTTGTCTTACAGACTGAATTCTAATGTGTCTGTCTATGTATCACTCATTTAGCAAACATCTTAACCATCTCTCATGCTTCCTATACTCAGAGCTACATGCTGTGGCTTATCCAGGGAATTACTCAGCAAAGCCACAAATGGTGACGTATTAGTCTCATCTCTGTGCGTGGTGCCACCTTTTAAAAAGCAGAGTTCTTGAGTCTTGCTAATGATAAAATGGACACAATTCAAAACCAACCAGAAAAATAGCAAAGAAATAAAATATAACCACTAAGATCAAACTAACTGGGAACTTAAAGTATATGTTCCATGTTTTTAAAAATAAAACTAAATTTTCCAAAGCAGCTAATGGTTTTTGGCCTCCCGGTTTTCAGCAATGCTTTCTAGTCATTGAGTTCCCTGGGTCCAGAGAAAGTCACATCGAATCCAATAATAAAACACACTTTTCCTCCTCAAAAGATAAATATGAACAGTCAAAATGAATTGTTTTCCCTACTGAAATGCTGGTACCTCCATTTCCAAAGCTCTTGGGACATAAATGATGTTCCTCTACGCCATCCGCAGAGAAAACCTATCGGAGGCCGCTTCTGCTGAAGCATTTATTTTGGGTCAGTGGGTCCGACCAAGGGTTGGCTGCAGCTCACTCTGGCCTTTCTGTCACCATTCACAAGTGAGGTGACACAGAACTGCAGAAGGCATCGGTGTCTGGCCCTACAGAACACTGCTGGCCCTGAGAGGAGCCACAGAAGTGTCACCGTGGATGTTATCAGTGCAGTGGACGTTGGCCTGCTGACCTCGACTTGCGGCGAAGGAGGGTGTGGTGGTGATCACAGCACAGAGACGCACAGGAGCCATCAGGCCCAGCCAGGGTGGAGCTCTGAAGGGCCGAGGGTCCCTGCCCATCTCCACTGTGTTAAGGCGCTGGCACACTGGATGTGTTTCTATAGCTTAAGACAACTCCGATTTATTCTGCAGTTCCCGTGGTGAGAGGGCTGAGTTACAGGTCTGACCCTGCGGGAAACGCTGGGGAGGATCCTTGTCCAGCACCTTGAGGCTGTGCATGACCTCGGCCCGTGGTCGCATCGCCCTGTCCTCTCTTTCCATCACGCATCTCTAACTCTGAGCCCCGTCCCTCTTGGGAGGATTGTGTGACCCTGTTGGGGTCTTAGCATCTGGATAACCCAGACTTTTGTCTTCATCTCTGTACCCTTTGCTTCATTGCATCTGGAAGGTCTCTTTGGTCACTTAGAAACATCAATAGATTTGGGGGGCTAGGAAAATGCTTGTTTGGGGGTAACTGCCGACTACCTGCTTTAAGAACAAGTTGGGAAGACAGAGATGGGTTGTGGCATAAGCACCCTGGGTTTGATAGAACAGGAGGAGGGTTGGGGGGAAGATTAGGATGACCCTCGACTCTAGAATGTGAGGGGCCAGGAGGGCAGAGAGCTGGCCGCAGGTAACGCAGTGACACGTGTGGCACTGGTAAGGGGAATGCTGGGCCCAAGGAGGAGGAGGGGAGAACTGAGGGTCACAGGCTGTGAGGACATTTGGGATGGGAGACCCTGGAGTTGGAGAAGTTGGGATATTAGTGAGGTTTAGGGTGTTGTGTTATCAGTCACCTGCTCAGGCCAAGGGGCGACACGCATTACTGGGAGTCAGGACACTAGGCCTTCAGCTCAGACCCAGAAATCATGCAGACCCTGGAAGGAGGGAGGGTCCACAGGGAAAGTGCACTCAGACCCTGAGCTCCAGAATCTCCATGGATGTGGGCAGAGACCCAGAGGCTGGCCAGAGGGGAATCAGTGGGACCAGAGGGCCTGAGCTCAGAGAGGGCCCTGAGGAAAGAAGGTGACAGGAAGCATGTCTTCCAAGGAGTCCTCCAGAGTGTTGGCCTCACAGCTTAGCTTTCAGATCCTGGGGCAAGAGAATGGGGTGGGGGACAAACACCACTTAAAAAGAAAAGCAAAAGAGGATTTCTCTCGCTCGGGCCATGTGCCTTACTGTGCGCTTTACTCATAGCGACAGTTTATTTCCAGGCTCCCCGGCAGAACCTAAGCCCAGAGCTGCATCTGCAGGGCTGGGAACAGGGCTGGGTGTATCTCAGGTCCTTTGTAATAACTGCTGAACAAATGGATGGAAAGAAGGAAGAGGAAAAGAAAGGAGAGAGAGGAATTAAGAAAGGAGAAAGAAAGGAGCGCCATAGGTCAGTGGGGCAGCCGCTGTCTCTCGGCGGGTGAGGAGGAAATGTGCCTTCCGGGAGATGATGATTGCGGACATGAGGAGCTTTAGAATACGGCAAATGTTCCAAAAGTCACGTCAGAAAGGAGGGAAAGGGAGAAGAGTTCGATCTGGGGGAGCAGATTTGCTGAATGGAGAGCGACTTTGGGGGTGTGATCCAAGTGGGGTTTCTGTAACCCTCCCCCTCCTCTGCGAGCCCTGGGTGTGGGGAACATGTCCTAGTCACGAACTGGCACCCAGCAGAGAGGGGGCACTCAGCAGCACCGGGGCCGGGTCCGCAGGAAGCCACCAGCAGCTGTCCACTTCCACACCTAGCACTTCCCTTCGTGGTGGCTTCAAGCAATGTCCATATAAACATTACTCAGGGAAGTCCTAGGGCTGAAACGCATAGGAGGGGACATCCTGGCGTCTTTGGATGCTTAAGCTGTCACACAGCCACAGGGACCAGTTGCCTCCCTATCTCCCACTTTATACTGTAGATGCTGCCTTCACTTTAGTGACAGGGGAGCAGAATGACCTTTTGGAAATTTCACTCACAGCCAGGAGCGCCGCGGTGAGGAGGGGGATCACAGCTCTGAGGGGACCCAGGATGAAGGCTGCTGTGGTGCGATAGCACCGCTGAGCCGCTCGGAGTAGAGGGAGGTGCCATGGAGTCAATATCCCATTGCCATGGCAACCCGGAGACTTTTGTTGCAGCTAAAGGTTAAATGCAACCAACTGTTCATTAGGTTGTTTCACTAACGAATCCGGCCAAATCCTTGTTCCTGTGGATCAGTGGCCATGTGAGTGTCGGAGTGGGGGACAGAGGGATGGTGCCCAGGCTGGGGAGAGACGACTGTGTAATCAACCTCGGGATTGACATTGGTCTCTGACTGATACGGTGGCTTCGCCCGTAACATGCGTGAAATAACCACAGTGGAGAGGAGAAATCAGACACTTCATAGTAATATTCTGAGAGCATTTGTCTAGGGCCAAGGATTTTGTTTTTCATTCTTGCAAAACGGTTTTTAAAAATGTCTGATTTCTTCCTTTTTATCTTTGAGGGACCATCCAGAGCCTTCCAAAATTAAAAGCCCAATGTTTCTTATATTAGTTTAACTCAGTCAAAGCAGCTCCAGTCTCTTACCACAGCTGCTCTGCAAAGAAGTAGTGAACAAGAGAAGCTTCTGCAGGGCAAATAGGGGATAAGTGGGGTTGTGGCAGAGGCCTTGGAAAGGGAACTAGTTCACGGAGTGGGATGTAACCATCCATGGCTCCAGGGATGCTGCGGTGATAGGGCTCTGGCTGCTACCGATACAGCACATTCTAAGAGGCAGGCTGGTATAGGCCACGCCCTCAGGCCATGCTGGACTCTCTCCCCTCAGTTGTCTCCCGGGTGAAGGTCTCACTTGCATCTTTCCCTTTGGGATGACATGAAAGGTAATCATGGTGCCCTGTCTGCTCCTCTCTGATACGAGTTGGGACAGGGAATCAGAATGTTCTTTCCTCCTGACCTTGGTCTTCCCTGGAGTCCTGAGAATTGGCAAGGGTGCCCACAAGCTACTAGGAGAGGGGCAAAGGGCATTGTGGGTCTGTCAACCCCCTAACCAGAGATGTATATTCTGATTCCACATGTGCACCAGGACTTCATAGACCATCATTTCTCATTTAAAACCCACTATAACAGCTATAGGATCATGACCACAGCAGATGTCGCTGTGGGAACTGGCAACCTCGTTCTCTAGACAGCTGTGTAGGTGACAGAGGTGCTGAAACTCAGTCCTGAGCTTTTAGTAAAAGTCCAGTCAGCCCAGCCAGGAGTCTTTGCCTTTGTTTCTGTCTCTGTTTCTGTTTTTTTCTCTCTGTCTCTCAGTTTCTCTCTCTCTCTCTCTCTGCAATAAATTCAAAAGATGCAGGGATAAGGATTATTGAAATTTCCTCCTACAGGAAGAAGATGGATCATGAAGAGAGGGTGCCGCAGAAAGAGTGAGCAGTGAGCTGCTCTAGACTTTTTCACTCTGTGTTTTCATAACATTCAATGTGAAAACTTGCGGGATGATGAGTTACAATGCGCTCTCTCTGGGTGAGTGTGTGCTGGTTGAGGTGAAAATGCCTGGGTTGCTTTGCAGGCTGCAGACACTGACCTGAGGCTCGGACTACACTCACGGTAGTGAGGAAGAAACAAAGCAGATTCTTGTGGGACCTTTGTTCTCTAGATACAGGGTCAGTGTAGCAAAACATGAATTTGTTTCATGTAATTCTACAAGTTTAATGGAAGAAACACCTATAGTGAATTATAGAACCAAGTCTGAAGTTTTATGGGATACAAAGCCTGCACTGTTATCTTTGGCTCCCTAATATCTGGCACAGTGCCTGGTGTAGAGTGGGTTTCAGCAAATAATTGCCAGAGTCTCCTTCTCCTCCTACTCCACTATCATAACCATTACTGTTTGCCAAATGTTCTGAGCACTATCTTGTACCAGGCACTGTTCTGAGCATCTGATGTGGGTTATCACATGTAATTTTCTGAGCAGTCTTAGAAGGACGGTACTACGACCATTACCCTCCTTTTAAAGACAGGAAGTCAGAGCTTAGATGAACTCAGTGGCTTTCCCTCTGTCCCTCTGCTCCCTGAGACCTTGATTCCAGGTTTTGCTCTAGGATGAGGTCTCAGAGATAAACAGGCCATGGAGCTCACATCCTGGGAGTCACCATCAATCAGCCAGTCAGTCATGGTTGAGTATTTGCACCCATCATCAGAATCAGGTGAAAACCATGTGAAGACTGCCGCCTCCCGTGATCCTGAGCTCTTGGGAGGTGTGTCCAGGTCAAGTTAGAAAATTTTTGCTTCTTAGGAAGCAAATTCTCTGTTTTGCTAACAGAGGACAGGTGACAGGGGTGGAGGCTTTAAGGGATGCCACAGCTGAATGTGTACTCTGGGGTGGAGGAGCCTCTGGGTTTGCCCAGGTCCTGCCTGCCCCAGGGTGGGAATACTTCCAGACCCCAAGGAAGGTATTTCAGGAACAACTCACAGCTGCTTCTGGTGCCAGAGGACCTGTATCTGTCACGAAGAAGCCATGCATACGGGTGGGTCAACAGAGCTCCCTCCACTCAGGTTCCTCTGCCAGACAGGGAAGGCCCAGGGACACCATCTTGGAGCACCACACATGGCAGCTCTCAGGCAACATCTCCACCCCTGAAATCCACAGAGCAACTCAAGACAGGGAAAAGCAGAGGCTCCGTTTGTTTCCCAGTGCCTCCAAGTGCCTACCCAGCAGCCATAGCATCTTGTCATCAGAGCCACCGAAAACCACTGGTGAGAGGAGGCAGCCGACATGCATTTGCCTTACGGAGCTGAGGTTTCTAGAACTGCTCATCTCAGTGCTAAGATCTCCTCTTGCTCCATAACCTCATTAAACAGAAGGAAACCAGCTGTGTCTTTATTCTCCATGTATCTCTCCACCACTACTGAAGTCCTGTCTCAATTACCATCTGAGGTCAATCTGTAAGGAGTGTGAGTCACACACCATCTCAGTGAGCAGAATTCAGAGGGTTGCTACACTGACCTGGTTGGGATTGTGCTACTTAGTCCTTTTAATGATCATCTTCTTTAGGAGGAAGTGGGTGACTGAGATTAAATGCAGTCATGTTAAGATTCCAGAAGGCAACAGTGAGTGAGTAACCCAGTCCCCAGCACACATCCTCAGAACTGTTTTCCTTCCCCATCTTGTCTCCTGGTGGGGAGTTGAGAATATTGACACTCATGAGAGCCACTGAATGATGTGGAGCAGAGGACAGCCACATTGTCCCAGTTCACAACTACCCTTTCATTCAAAATTCATCTCTTTCTTCTTGCTCTGGTCACTATGTCATGAACAGCTTATTAAATGACAACCAAAAATTACACCTTCTACACACATCCTTACTCCAGGTTAGTAACGTCACTCACATGCATCTTTGGTCACATATTTGTCCATCGTTCAGAGCCCTCTTCTGGGCCATGAGGAAGAATATAGTGAAAAACAAGACATATACAATATTTTCTTTCTGGTTAGCCACACTGACATGCAGGGAAACACAAAATAAACAAATGGTAAATGTCAGCTAGAAAGAAGTACAACATGGAGAGTTAAAAGGAGATGACATGCAAGACATTAATTAGGTTTTTTTCTTTTCTTCCTTTTTTCTTTCTTTTTTCAGATTTGGATGGCAGGTGGCTCCACTTGGGGTAAGTGACACCACATTCACAGTTCCCACTAAATGTGTAAATACAATGTCATGTCAGTAAATGACTTTATCATCTTAGAGGTCAGGAGAGAAGTCAAACGGTTTAATTCACACATTACTTTAGCAGCACAGTGACTCAACATTTCAGGCTTTTCCATTTTGAAAAGAATTAATAGATCTGAAGAACTCCAATTTTTGATCAGACACTAGAAAGTGCTTTAAAGGCATTTATCATAAGTATTCATTAATTCATGCACGAAATTAAAGTCTATTCTGTTTCAAATTATAAGCATTAATAGTGGGAGAAACCAGCTGATTCATCATCTCCAAGACCTTTGAGCCATCTTTCTTTCTGGATCCATTTCTCAGTTTGGAATCATGGGTGCTCCAGTATATCATGACCAAAACTCAGAGAGTATGTCCTAAACATCAGATGAGACAGCTCAGTTCTCAACTTTTCCTATCAAAGACAATAAAGTGTAATTTCTTATATGAGTGTTAATGTGATTTTTAGCTCAATGATACGACATCTTTAAAATAAATTATTTTTACACAGTACATTACACTCATGGAAAGCAGCATTAAAGAAAAACTCAGAGGTCTTAGCCTAATTGAAAATGGGAAATGGGCTTTAAACTACATAAAACATCTTAGTTAAATTGTTTTTACAAAGTATTCATGAAATCTACCAACTTCTCTGAATGATTAATTCTTAGAAATTGAGACCTCTACTAGAAATGAATCAGAACCTAACTTTTATGTGATGGAAGAAGTTGTGCTTGTCCCTTTTGTCCTTTTGCATTTGTCACTTTTGGTATCTTCTGCAACTGTCATGAACAATTGCCCCCCAGACAAGTCACCCTGCTTTGGAGCCACCTGAGTATGGACTGAAACCTCCAAAAACTGTAAACTAAATAAACTTTTTCTTTCCTCATTTTGGGTGTAAAGTATTTTGTCTTAGCAATGAGAGAAAAGTAACCAAGACAGAATTTGGTACCAGGAGTGGGGTCATTGCTGTGACTGTACCTGACCATGTGGTTTGAGAGCCTTTGGGAATGGCTTGTGGGAAGAATATGGAAAGATTCGGAGATGTCACCTAAAAGAGTGGCACTGGAATGGCTTAGGCTGTTCTGTATGGGAGATTCTGGTCAGAGCTTAGATGACCAGAAGGTTTATAAAAATTCTGTCAGCAATTCTCAGGCTTGGGAAGTTTCTGCTGGGAAGAAGGACTGCATTGGTTGTTAGACACCAGATGACGTGTATTATGATGCAGCAGAAAGTTTGTCTGCATTTTTCTCATGTCCAGAGTCTTTGCCGAGTCTAAGATGAAGGGTATTGGACTAATTAATCTGGCAGAAGAAATTTCAAGGCAGCCAAATGTTGAGGCTGTGGCATGGCTATTGTTGGGGGCTTTTAGCCAGATTTCAGTTGGGAATCAAGAGTAAAGAGCCTAGCAGGGTGATTTAAAATGTTTTGGGTTTGGATAGAAGAAAAGCTCCAGTAATCCTGTGGACTGTAAAGATAGAGCTGAGACCTTGACTGTTGAGAAGGAACAGAGAAATAAAAAAGATGGCCTGGGGGCATCCCAGGAAGCAGCAGTCTCCATCATGAAAAGTAAGTGAAGCCTAGTCAACAAATTAGACAAACAAGGCTCTCAATCTATAGAAAGACATGGCAGCACCCTCCTGGAAGTGCCTCCTGCAGAGGGTGGAGGCACAGCCATCCTGGGAACACCAGTGACAATAGGAACACTGATAACTTAAACAGCATCTGACAGGGGTCAGATGAGGGCACTCACCATCACAGGAGAACCAAGACACAGCAAAGTCTGCTGCATATTCTTGGGGGCTCCATCAGTGGGCCCCTTGGCGATGTAACCACAGTCCTACCTATGGACTTGTTGGGTTTGAAACTCCTTGAAATTTGGTACTCTGTATTCCGATGTGACAATTCTGTTCCAGCCCTTGCCTTTTATTTTGTACTCCACATTCAAGATGGAACTTGTCAGTGTTGATTGAGTTATGATTTCCTAAGCTTTCCAGCCTTCCGGATGAAGAGCAAGGCCCCACTGTAGTGCCCCGGGGAACTTTCCTGGGTGTTAAACCATCTTCTCCTAACTAGTGTCAACCTCTGGACCTGAATGTGCTTGAGACATCAACCAATCCCATCTTCCAAGACTCCCAGTCAGAGTCCTGCTCTGAAGTACACATGTAGGGATTTCATTGATGCTTTCACTGAGTTCCTACTGTAGAAATGTCACAATCATCTACACAATTCTTTGGGAGAAATTATGACAACTTGATTCCATTCCGTGAGGCTGAGGGTCAGGCTTCATTTCAATTGGTAACAGCATCAAGCTTCATGCCCTGATCTTGGGAGTTCTATTACATATTTCTATTCTGCCCTCTGCAGTGGGAAATTCATTGCTTTCTATTCAAACATCATCCTTTAAATGCATGTCTAGCTAATTTATCTCCCAAGATGTAGTACGAGTCAGCCAACTCTTTCCAGCTGGAATCTAGGTAGATGGTACCCAGAACTAAAGCAAAACAATGCAAACCAAAATAAAACTCATGCCCTTTTAAAAGACATTGAATTATTTAGAGGGAAGAAACGTGTTCTTGTCCAGAGTTGAGTGTGCAATGCAGTTTATTTGATTTGGAAGTGAGGTGCCTGACCCCTGAACCATCTGGGAATAACCAGAGAAAGATCCTTTGTAGAACTCACAATGTCTTAGGGAATAAGCGCCACATCAGGTTACCTGTGAGAATGCCTTGGGGCAACTTGTCAGGGAAATTGCCTTATATAATGACGCATGTTTGGGGCAGCTGATCAGAAGTAGAACTGAGTAAATTCTTTTCCACTTGAGAAAGACGCTACAGCCATTGCACACTTGTTGCTGGATTAATAAACCTTTGGGGGTGCTACCCGTTTTGTGTGGTGGTGTGTTGCGGTGCTAATTATACTGTAATCAGCATAAGACTGGAACCCCTGTCCTGTTCTGAGCTGTGACTGTAGAATTCTCCCCACAGGTGGCTTAGGGGCTTGAATGAGACAATCCGTGTGAGATGGCTGTTTCTCCCACTACCTGATTCCATGCCCACTCCTTAGCTCCTCAGGGGGCCGTGGCGGTATCCTGAGCACGCAGCCAATTACACTTCTGGTTCTAATGGAGCACCACACCGTGCCTGGGGGAGGCGGCATCTCCTGGAGCTGGAGGCAGGGAGGACACAAAGGTCATCTGAGGGAGCCTCCAGGCAGGTGCAGAGGGAGGGTGGGTAGGGGCTGGGGCTGACTCCCGGTTTCCTGGAAGGGAGAGCACAGCTGTGTGTGTGTGGGATCCTGCTCACTGCCACAGCTGCTGAGCTGCTGTGGAAACAGGTAAGGCATCTTGAGGGCAGCCAGGCGCTGGCTGGCACCTGCAGGGCCTGGTGGGTTGGGGGGCCTTGGGCCCATGTTCTTCAAGAACAGAAACTTGTACCCAAAAGTCCCCTCAAGACACCTTGTTTATCAAATGCGCCTGACCCCAGACCCTCAGAGAAGGGAAAGAGCCTTCCCCAGGGGAGGAGGGCAAGAGAAAGCCTGTGTCCTTTAAGTGAGTTCTAGGTCTCCTTCCTTTGCATCCGATTCTCCTGCGGTCACCTGTTGGGTCACACTGTAAAGATCTGTGACCAGATCCAATCCCTCAGCACCGTGATTCCCTGCTCTTTCTCCTTCTGTTCTAAAACCAATTCCTGGTGGGCAGTGATCACAGGCCAGTTCTCCCATCACCTCCTCTTCATAATCGTCCTTGGGCAGAAGCTTGTTTGCACAGATCTGAGCACATAGCATCAAATGCTCCATGGCCTCCTGGTCCCCGAGCTGCAGGGACAGCCTCCAACCTCTTTGGAGGCAGTAAGGAAGTGAGATCGTGCTTTTTCTTTAAGAGGAACGGAAGCCACTTTAGGGAAACCATATTGCCTTTTGGTTCAGAAACAAAACCTACTGCTTGCCATGGGTGTAATGATACCCCAGATACCCCTGTTTATTTGATAGTTATGAATTTCAGTAGATAACAGTCACCAGATAGTTCATAGTCTCAGGAATTGTGCTAAATGCTTTTTTAAGACTTTCCTAATCTTCCTCACAATCATAAGAAGCTGGGAAGCCCCCTGTTATGGTTGATACATTGTGTCAACTTGAAAAGTCTAGAAGTTTAACTAAGTGACTTAGCAGGGGGCCAAGGTCCTTAATTTGTAACTTTCTCAGCTTGTGTAAGAGGAGGTTCTGCAGATGGTATAAGTGCTATGCCCATCCTGGGGTGGGTGGCCTGCTTACAATCTAAGGGAGGAGGAGAGGCCTGTTCTCCCCTCCTTTGCTCTGGCTGCTTTTGCTGGCTGCTGCCTTGAAGTGTTGCCCCTGTGCCTTGGACCCAGCTGATTATAGACCGAAACTTCCACAAACTGTAAGCTAAATAAACCTTTCCTTCCTTCATTTTGGGTGTTGGGTATTTTGTCTCAGCAATGAGAGAAAAGTAACTGGAGACAAGTCCTCCAGCCTTTCCAATGAAGAAAGTGTGGCATTGACAGGTGAAGTAACCTACTAAAGGCAACATAGTTACTAAATAGTGAAACGACTATTGGAATGTTGGACATTTGCTGAACCATCCATTTTCATAACCACTGTTTTACCACATGATTAAAAAGGAGGGAAGTATCAGCATCAAGGAAAGACTTAGACAGAGAAGATGTATTTTTATTGGACTTTGAAGGTTGTATAGGAGTTTTCCAAGCTGAGGTATTGTGCAGGATGCTGGGGACAGTTAGTACTTATTTCTCTGCAGTCATTGGAACCACTTTGCTGTAAAATGGAATTTCTATTTCAGTGATGCTCAGTCCTTCCATCAAAGCAGAGACGGAGCATCCAAGTGGAAAAGAGAACCCAGACTGCTCCATGACCTGGTGGAGGATGTGAGTGCTGAGCCAGGTCTCGCCAGCCTGTCTGCTTTCTGAAGAAGCCTCCGGTTTAAATTCATCTCTAGTGGCCGCAAGAGCATGGGAAGCCCTTGTCTCACCTTCTCATTTCTGTGTGCTGTGGGCTCGGCCTCCAGAACATCAAGAGGAGCCTCTTTGTGCCTCCCCAAGGACCAGGGCTGGAGCAGGGCGAGAGGGGAGCGGAGTGGGCAGGAGGGAGGCCTCAGGTGGGTAAGCTGGCGAGGAGGGCTGCCCCAGCCTGGTGGCCAGCAAGGCCTGCGGGGGCCTGGCGGAGGGAGGGGGAGAGAGAGGCTGAGAGGGTCCACAGAGGAGAAGACAGTGGGGAAACGCTATCAGGAATATTGCTGACTGTAAAGACCACTCTGTTACTGTGGCCGATCGTTCCAGAGAGCCATGCGTGTGCCGGGGTTGTTCTAAAGACTTGCTTGTGTTATTTAGCATAACCACCACGAGGATTCTGTACAGTATGCTTTTATCCATGTCCTACTTGCCAGGCAGGCAGCGCTGGCACAGAGCAGTTAGCCAGGTGGTTAGAGGACTCACAGCCTGGCAGAGCCAGGAGTCCGAGCTCGGTGGTCCGGCTTGGCTTAGCTCAGAGCTTTCCCACACTTCTCTGCGCTGCCTCCTTTGGCCAGCGACTAGCGGGGCCTTACGGATGCCTTGAGGTGCTGCTGAAAAGCTGGACGCGGAAGGTGGGTGCCCCGGGGGAGGTCAGAGCTGGTGGTGGCACTTTTAGGGGGCTTCAGTGCAGGTGGACCAGCTCAGCCTGTGGGCGTGGCCACCGCCCCAGCAGGGAAAAGAAAGTGCTATGCGCCGGGTACCCCGATGATTACAAGTGGGAGGCAAAGCAAGGCGGGTGGAGGGACAGCTGAGGGCGAACCACGGCAGGACGGGGTCCTGAGATAGAGGAGAGTCAGAATGAGAAAGGCGCTGTCTGCATTTTCTCCTTCTGGAAAAAAAAGTGCGCTCTGGATTTGAAGTCTGTGTCCACTCCGGCTGCAGCGTTTTCAGGGCGCGAAGCCTTGCAGTCCACCGCGGGCTCTGGCCATTTGCAGCTGCCGCCGTCTTTAACTCCTGCCGCCCTAATTCCGTAGTTTTCAGTACACAAGTCTGGTACCTTTTAGGGAAGTTCATTCTTACGTATCCTGTTCTTTCGGATGATGTTGTAAACGGGATTATTGTCCTAACTTCCTTCGCAGATAATTTGGTTTCCTCCTGCAGAAACGCAACTGAGTTTTGGATGCTGATTTTGCATCCCATGAATTTTCTGAATGCAGTTAGCATCTCCGACAGTGTTTTAGGGGGGCATTTAGTGCTTCCTGTATGTACGCTCGTTTGTGTCTGCAGATGGAATCATTTCGCTTCTTCCTGGCTGACTTGGATGCTTTTTCTTTCCTCTGTTGTTTGTTTCTGCCTTCTTGCCCCGTTAGTGCTTCCGGTATTACGAAGGGTAAGAGTGGGTGACCTTTCCTGGCTTCTGATCTCAATGGAGAGACTTGCGGTTTCTGAGTGGGGTAGGAGGAAACCTGAGAGCTCTATATACATGGTCTTTATTATCTTGACATATTTTCCTTCCAGTTCTCATTTGTTGAGAGTTTTTATCATGAAAAGTTGTTGAGTTTCATCAAGTGATTTTTTTTTCTGTATTTGAGATAATCACGTGATCTTTATCTTTTAATCCTGTTAGTGTAATGGGTCACGTTAACTGACTTTTGTATACTGACACATCCATTCCTCCCAGAGACAGAGCCCCCTGGGTAATGGTTTGTGATCTTTTAAATACACTTTTGGATTTGGTTTGCTAGTATTTTGTGGATGATTTTAGCTCTGTATTCATCAAGGATTCTTCTCATTTTTTTTCCAGTGTCAACTTTGTTAGGCTTTGCTATCAGGATAATTAATGCCAGCTTCATAAAATGAATTTGGAAGTGTTCCCTCTTCATCAATTTGTTTGAGGAGTCTGAAAAAGATTGGCATTAATTCTTCCTTAAATGTTTGCTAGACCAAACAGCTGGTCTTGGATTTTCTTCACTGGGGTAATGAGTACTGATTTAATCTGCACAGTCTGTTTAGAATTGGTATTTCTTCATGATTCAGTCTTAGCAGGTTATAGGTTTCTAGAAATGTACCCATTTCCTGTGGATTATTTAATTTGTTGGCATATAATTCTCTTATGATCTTTTTTATGTTTGTATCTGTTGTAATGTCCCCCTTTTCATTTCTGAATGGTATGGCTTAATTATATTTGAATCTTTTCTTTTTTTCTTAGTTGAATCCCAGGTTTGTTCAATTTATTTGTCTTTTTGAAAAAGGCCAGCTCTTCTGCCATGGGATCCAGAAATCCTGCTTCTGGGTATTAATTACAGAAGGACTAAGTCAGGATCTTGAGTGGTCTGAATGTTCACTGTGATGTTCACTGAGGCACTAACAATAGCCAAGACAGAGGAACAAGAGGAACAACTGAAACACCCACCAACGGGTAAATGGATCAAGAAAATGTGCTGCATACATACAACCGAATCCAGCTGGGCCCTAAGCAGCAGTGATGCTGTGCTTTGAGAGACACGAGGGAACTCTGAGCCCGTTACACTGTGTGAAACAAGCCAGACAGAAAAAGGCAAATGTTGTGTGATTCCACCAATATGGGGTATTGAGAATATTCAAATACACAGAACCAAAGGGTGGCTGGTGATTGCCAGGGGCTTTGCAAGCAGGAGATGGATACTCTAATCCATAGGCACAGAGTTTCAGGGAAGCAGGGTGGAGGAGAGGTAGGGACCTGCCCTTCAGCTCTGTACCCAGCACTGCATTGAACACTTGAAATCCGCTAGGAGAAAGTTTGCCAAGAGGTCAAAACAGCAGCCACAGCAAAGCAGCTATTAGATTTAGTGACCTTTGGTACTTTTCCAAGGTTACCTTCACAAAACTGTAGCCCATGGACAAGGGAGAACCTGCCAGGGAAGTGGAAGCCACCAAGAGCCCTGTCTACTTTTCATGGGGGGCGGGGAGGGGGGAGGGAGCTACCGTGAAGGCAGAGGGACTGGTGCCACCTGTGAGGGGCTGTGTCTAAGTCCCCTCTGTCTTACTGTGGTGCCACAACTTTCTCCAAGATGAGTACACTCTGGTCTCTAGTTTGGGAACATTACCACATTGCATAATGAAATTTATTCTATTCCATTTATAAAGAATGACTGGTGAAGGGATGATTAGTTGCCTGGTGAGAAATGAAAGTCGCTCATTCCTATCATGATGGAGGCTGGAGGAGAAGTGACTGATAATAATTGGGGGAAAATTCTGTTTTTATTACAGCCTGAGGCAGTGATCACATTAAAGCTAAATGCTCTTATGTGCTGCCTTAAAATATCATTGATTGTGAGACTTGAAGTCATTTTATGGCAGACCTGTAGAGGGAAGGGAATGTGCATTACGAAATTTAATGGGTTTTAAAATAATTTTAGACAAAACAGAGACCAATCTTCACCGCTTCATCGTGCTTTGTATTTGAATATTGCCGTAGTACTATGCTGAAACATTTCCAATTAAATACTGATTGTGAAGTGGCATTATGACTCTGGGATGTTATGATGTATTAAGTAAAAACCGACAAACTTTGAATCTTATGTACCCAGTGGAATAACATGTCAATATATTAGACAAAGAAATACAGTGGCTCTGTTACAGTGACCGGGCTCTATGTGATTTTCCTCACAAATGCATCTATTAGTTTTGGAAAAACTATTAGTTTCTTTAAAAAGAAAATATTATGAACTATATAGCCTTTTATTTAAAAATTTCCACTGTATAGCTGTGGGAGTTTTCCGAGCTATGGGTCATGCCTTGGGTTCACGGATGTCCCAAAACTAAAAATGCATAGTTTATGTGCACAGGATGCTGCTTGGCTTCCATGAGCTGTGGGGGCCTCAGACCTCAGAGGTTAAGTACCACGAATGAGCAGCATTTAGACAAGCATGTGTGTTCCAGGCACGTCTGCCTACGGAGAGCCGATGTGCACTCTCCTCCCTGTTGGGTGTTCTTCTTCTGGGGGAGCATAGTACAGATGGACGACCTTCCTCCCATCCCAAGGAGCCTGCATCAGTGTCGCTGTGCTGGTGATGCATATATGTGTTCAAAGCCTCTGCTGGTTCCACCTTTGCCTGAAAAAGGGGCAAACTGTTCCATACACATGCAGGCATTGGGCTTGTTCTTTGGGGCTCATAATTAGGGTAAAATCCCAACAGCAAAGCCATGAACACGTGGCTCTGCTTCTCTTTTTCTGCTTTATTCACAAATGCTCTTAGCATGCTGTGAGCAGCGTGATACCACCCCCCTGCCGAGAATGTGGAGTTGGAATCCGGATTTGTTCCACATGCCTGTGGGGTCCCAGGTTCGGGGTTTTTATCCATAACTTGGGGATGTCACTATCTGCCACTTTAGGTACCTGTGATGGGGTGAGATGTCAAAGGACACATAAGCTCTGGTACAGGAGTGCTCTGTATGCATGAGTCTCCTCTTTTACATTTTTTTCTTGCAGGATTGCACTGTTCACTGACCTGCGCTTTCAGCACCTGTGGTGTGTGGGAACAGTCCCAGGAACCAGGGACCTAGGATGATTAAAATGATCTTTGCAGGGTCAGCGGTTATTTGAGACATCACTTTTGAAAGTCGAATGGGCTAAGGACCAAACACATTGGGCCGTTTCTCCGTATTCTATTTACAAATGGATTCATTCATTCAAACATTAACTGAGCTCTTATCGTCTGCTCGCCCCACTGGGCACTGAGGATTCTGCGGATAACGAGGGTGGGCGGTGTCCGCGGCAGCCCTTCCTCACCTATCCGGCTCGCCCTCAGCACAGCAGCGTCTAGGGTGCAATAACCCAGGCCGCAAGTGTTCAGGTGGTGCTTTCAGGAGGCGGGGAATGGGACAGCTGAATGGGACAGAGAAGTGGGAGGGCATCTCAGAGCCACGCGGGGCCTCGGGCCGAGGAGTAGCCAGCGCTGTCTGAGGAAGTAACCTGTGATGCGAGCCCTGAGCACGGGCTGGACTCTGACAGGCGTGTGGGACCGTGTCAGGCTAGAGGAGCACATGGTGCAGAGGCGCAGGGGTAGGAATGAACTGGGCTCCTGGGAGCTGGAGTGTGACCTGCTCGGACTGGAAGGTGCTAGAGCAGGCAGGAGTATCAATGTCACCACTGCCGACAGATTAGCACGGGTTGAGTGACCAGCTGGATGTGGCACAGGAAAAGGAGCTACAAAGAGTTTTGAATTTCGATGCTACTGTGTATTGGGGTCAAGACTGGAAAGATTAACAGATGGAGAGATCGATTGGGTCACAACTGCTGTCCCAATCCTGATGTCCCAGGACCTAGTTCTCATCACTGTGATACTTTGGAATCCTGCACGGGGCAGCAGTGGGTAGGTGCCCAGTGTTATGATGGTATTTCAAAAGATAGCAGTCAAAATCCAGGCAGCAGACTGCCAATGACTCAGTCTCTCGAATGGGGTTAAATTGAACCTTCTTTGTGAGATTTTGAAAAAAAAAAGTTCAATAGAGAAGAAAAACAAAAGAATATTCATGAGTAGAACATAAAAAATGCAGTACATTTTAATCAACCCCAAAACACACAAAGGAAGAGACAAAGCACATCTTATGATTACTCTGTATGACTAGAAGTTACAACAGATCTTAACACGAAATATGGGGGTTTGTATTGCATTCAACATGTTATTTTCTCTCCTCTCTCGAAGACCATTAGCCAGTAACCTTTATCTTGTCAAACACAGAAATTAGAGTCTGGTATTATCTTGGTCTATCACGTTAGTGAGGCACTTCAAAATGCAGCACGAGTTTTCATATTTGGTAACATTTTTAGGAGGTTGAAGGGAATTACTGCATAAGAGATAAAAAGGGTTAGAAAGAAAAACAGGCCTTCCCTCCTCTGGAGTAGAAGCTATAATAAATACCCATTCTGAACCGGGACACGGCTTTGATTCGGTACGTAATTTGGATAGCACTGAACTTTGTCTATTTAGAAACCCATGAAAGACACAGATGCTGAATTCCATTAGCAATTTGGCATCTTGGAGCTTCAGTTCGGCTGATAAAACCATGTGTTCTACATGGGCTGTGCTCATAATCTTATTACCTGCTAACAGGATTTGTGCTAGGAACTCCCAAGGACCCTTTCACCAATTCACTCCCATACCCAAAGTCAAACGCATTTTGATAACAGTTGCTTCAGACAGAAAATAAGATTCACTAACCTGCTTAAGGAGGCTTTAAATATCTTCCAGAAACATTCTCAGCTTGTAAATTCAGAAACTCCATGTTCATATGTAATGAGCAACCAGATGCAAGTCAGGCTTTAGAAGAAACCAGTTAAACAACCCAAACTTAACAATATTCCAAGATTCAAATCCCCTGCGTTTTGTTGACGAATCACATGACATGGTTGGTGCCACACAAGCTCCTGGTTCTTGGGGAAGAGATGAACGACTCCCTGGCCCTGCTCTACATAATAGAGGAGGAGTTTCACCATGTGAGAGGCATCATTTGTGAGAGAAAAATGTGCCTGAGGAAGGCATGTTGGTAGTTATGAGATACGCATCATGGGTGGGCTGGGCAATCCATCAAGACCAAGAGTGTCTACAGAGGCCTGGTGGGCAGCACTGAGCCAGGAATCATGAGCCCGCTAAAGTCTTAAGCGCTCTGCACCAGGCTCCGCTGATACCCTGTTGCCAGCCCAGCTCCTGGCAGTTCCCCGCCTGCCTGAAGACTTGAGCCTAAGCTGCCTTCATCTCCTTACAACACGGTTTTCTTCAGAGGCCCAGAAGGCCGCTCTGTTCAGCTATCAGCCGCCCAGAAATACTGGGGAGTTACCTGTCCGGCAGCAGGCCTCGCTGCCAGGGTTGGCATATCTGCACCCCAACTTCCCCACCTTTCTCTGATGAACCTCATCTGCTGCTGCTTCTGCCTCTATACTGTGTGGCGGTGTCTCCTGGTGGACGTCACCCCGAGCTCTTGTAGAGGAGCTGGCTGGCTGATTTCTGGGCTGCCATTCTTTCCCTGTCCTGTGACCTCACTCTGCTGCTGGTCAGTATTTCCCTTCCCCCTTCCCCCTCCAAGAAGCCAAATTCTACTTGAATACTTGCTCCGGCATTAGCTCTGGGGGGACCCACGCGGCCGCCCTGCTGTAACCATGCCACTGAACAGAGTGCTGTATCTCAAGCACTACTTTCCCTCCCCAAAGTAGTGCTGGATTAAGCAAGGAAGCTGTGTGTGTCCCCACTTTGGGTGAGCATTTACATTCTCTTTTTCCCCAAAAGCCTCCTGCTCACGTCCTGTGGCATGACCCCTCCATGGGAGGGGACACCAGCAAGGCAGTCTGAGTAGCCACCGCGTGCTGCCGGGAGTGCTCACCTTAGGCAAGGTTAGAGGTCACAAAGTCGCACTGCGCTCCTACTGAGGCCTGGTGCGCGTGGGACGCGCACACATATGCACAGGGCTTAGGCTTTGCTGATGAAAAGTGCAATAACTTGCCATTTACATCACTTGCTAGTTCCAAGATGATCCGAGTGATATGTGGGTCATGAAATCCTTGTCCATGTTCTGGGAGGATGAGGTCAGGTACACATTTTGTTGCAGACGGGCGTGTTTGAAACCACTTCCTACCTCAGCCCAAACTTCTGGGGGAGAAGCTGCCCCTCCATTCTGATGCTAGCGGGGGGTGCTCTTTCTCAGAGAAGATCCCGGAAATGCTGGATGTTGTGGAAGAGGGCGTAGGCAAATGAAAAAAAGAAGAAAAAAATCTCCAAAGAAATCAAGAAGCAAATGGAAACTTTGCCCTTTTAAAATGCCATACATAGTCAATTATGTATTTGTGAGTCAATTATGCATTTGTAAGTCAATTACAAAAAAGAAAACAGATGAGGTTTAAGGCTTCTAATGTGCAGTGCTGGAAAGGGCTTCAATTTAAGAGAACAATAATTTTTAAAAATGGTTTTAGGTCAGATGAAAAGGGAAGCCTTCCAAAATACCTCCCGGGAATTAAATTAAAAATGAGTAAACTAACTTTATTTGCAGCTTAAATAAAACTCCCCTGCACTGTTTAATGGGCACCTACCTCCTTTAGGTAGAGTCTAGAGAAAACTCAATTTGCAATTATAAGGCTAAGGAGATTAATGAGCCCCTACATCTTATTTGTGTTATAACCAGTGATGAGGAAGAACTTTTTGTTACTGAGTTAGAGTCGCAGCAAGCTAGTGAGAAAAGTGGGCTGAGAGCTTTTGCTGACCTAGTTTAGCAGCTCATGCATTGGCTTAAATTCAGGGGCCAGAGTTATTGATCTTCCCCCAAGAAGGGTGCTGGGCCTAGTGTTTGACATGTAGTAGGGGCCTAATAAAGATAGATAAAATAAACGAGCCTGCGACAATGCTTCTCAACTAGGTATTTAAATAAATGGGCAGAGGAAAGTTTATGTTCTTGGAGGCAACTGTAGGTTTTTTGTATTGTTTTTGCCTTGATTCCTCCAGGAACAAAGATCATTTGCCGAACGAATCCACTGTGCACCGGAACATCACGAAGATAGGAGATTTTGTCTCCTTTGTCCACTAAGATATTCCTGCCCCTCGAGGTGGGTAGGGCAGTGTTGAGTACATAGTTGATGCTCAGTATTATCTGTTGAATGAATATAGCTGAAGCAGTGAAAAAATTCTCTTGAAGACCAAGGCAAACTAGAAAATTCAGCTCCTATCAGGCCTTCGATATATGTCCTTCATTAAGTTACCCTTTATGAAGCAATTAGTGTTGTGTAATAGTCATAACACAAAAAATAATTTTAACAACCTAGCCTGGTGCTGTGGAGCCTGCTTGTAAGCCCAGCACTTGGGGCAGGAGGATGGAAAGTTCAAGGCTGGCCAGGGCAGTTTTGTAACATAGTGAGACCCTGCCTTATAGTGTGAAAAATAAAGAGAAAAAAGGGTGATAGATATATAGCTCAGCATGAGGGCCCCAGGGTTCAATTCCATGCTGCAAAAAACAAAACAAAAAAAAAAAACAAGCCCCAAACACTAACAGTAATACCTATTCCAGACATACGTGTACATTATCCCTTTTCAACTTTACAGCGGCCCACTTGGGCAGGGCCTGCTGTCTTCACTTAGAGTTCAGAAGACTGAGGTTGAGGAGGAGCATTGAGGTAGATGCATCCTTGGCCAGAAAGAGGCAGTGCTGTCTTAACTGCCAGAGCCCGAGACAGGGACCTGGGTGCAGGTGACCCGGGGTAGAGTCAGGGTGCAGGAGTGAGAGGGTGGGAGGGGGAAGGAAGCAAGGAGAAACAGTAGCCGCCGACAGTGATGCCCCTGAGCTGGGCACCCTGGGGCCACTGCGGGTCTCTGTTCCTGGGGGCCCCTGAGCCTAGCTCCACGCTGCCCTGTTTGGAGAGGGGGACCTTGCTCCCTGGCCCTTCTTCCCTGTGGCTGGAGCTGACTCCTAGGACCCCCTCGTCCCTGCTTCTGGGCTGCAGTGTGGGGCAGCAAGTCCTTGGGCATGGAAAAGCCTGGACAGGCTGCAGCAGGTGCCCTGTGGGAAGTGAGAGTGACACACAGGGCAGACCAGCAGGGAGAGGCAGCCCCCCAAGGGACAGTGACCAGTGCCCCTTCCAGGTCAGGCTCTCTCTTCTGCTGAGCAGGCAGCAGGAGGGTGCAGTGGGAAACCGTGGGCCTGCGCCTCCAGGCAGACATAAGCGCCCTGAAGAGAGACCCGTGCCCGTGACAGCTTGGCTCTTCACGCCGACGCCTGATGCATCTGGAGCCTGGTTCTTACACAGATAAAACGGACGCCCGTGCAGCGCCTCTAGTCTGCCAGCTGCAGGGAGAGAGCTGCTCTGGGACAGCAGTTGGGGCTTGAGAAGGCAAGAGCCCTCCCTCCCCATCCTGTGCTGTCACCAAACCACTCCCTGACCGCTTTTCATTTTTTTTTTTTTTGGTGCCGGGGATCAAACTCACGACCTTGAATGTGCCAAGCAGGCACTTACGCCGCTGAGCTAAACCCCCGGCCCCACTTTTCATTTTTATCATCTCCGTCTGCTTTTATTACTTTTCTTTCACCAAAAAAATACCAACTTGGTTATCAGGAGCCCGAGGTTATGGAATACCTACTTTCCTGCTTTAGACATTTCTGGTCCAGGAGTCCCTGCTGGGCAGGAAGCAGCACGGAGCCAGGCGTGGGCGGCTTCCGCTGGGCCACACGGTGTGACACAGCCCACAGAAAAGATGGGTCTGTTTGTTTTTGACAAAACTTCGGGCAGGCACACCTCACACCAGGCCGCGCTTTACTCTGCACTGAAGGGGTGGGCCGGGTCCTCTGTTCCTTAACTTTTGCGTCCTCCGCCCGCGTCTCTTCTGCGGAACGCGTTCTGAGTCATCTTATTTTGCACACTCCAGCTGACTTGCTTCAAAGTGACCACATTGTCATATCTTCCAGCACAGTCAGGCCCAAACCTCAACATTTTAAAATATATTCTATTGTGAATTATGTTTCCTTTATTTATCCTTTATATTTGCCATGGCAAATCTTGAGACCTTTTTTTTTTAATCTCAAATGATGCGTACAGGTAGTAAAATTATCTATGGATTTCATTTTATAGGGGCGCTCCTCACTTAGCTGCCTTTAGAGCCGGGTAGCCTCCCGGGAGATGGGCTACGGATAACAACGGTCTTTTCCTCAGTGGCATCTAAATTTATGTTCTCTTCCAAGATCAGCAAGCCAACGACAACACATGTCCCGTCTTCTGTCAGACCCTGACACCCTGCGTGCGACTTCCCGTCTGGAAAATGGTGAGTCATCCGGAACCCTGGGGTGACTACCAGAGTCCTATTTGCTAATCTGATCGGAAGTGATCTTTTGTTAGGCACTAACCTCACCCAGCACACCTTGGCTTTTCATTCTCCTAAGACAGACTATTTTCATTATAACAAAATCGGGCTAGTTGGTGCCATTAGCTGTGGGTTTACATGGTTGCTAGATAACTGATGTGCCCCTTGGCTTTCCCATGCAGTTAAGGGTGCTAAATATCGCACCATAAATCAGGGTGGTCAGGAAAGTCCAGGCTGGCCTGCAGGATGTCTAAAATGCCGATTGGAACTGCTTATGGGTGGGATTCAACAATCGGGCTTCTGATCACATTTTAAAATTTAGATGCATAAACAAGGAGAAGGGCCTTGATATCAGGTGTAAAGGTGCTGGGGGAGAAAAGAGAACATAGTCCGGTTACATCAGTTAGGTGATACAGTCAGATTTGAAGGAGACTGTGAACCGTAGTGCTTATGAACAAAGCTTACAGGCCTAGTAACTCTGGCTTCCCGCTGGCTTCCTAAGAGCCAGGCACAATGCTAGAACTTCACTGGCCTTATGGCCTCCAGGTGGCACTGACCTACACCGAGGGTGTGTCTTCCTGATACGTCTTCCTGAGTTCGCCACCCATCAATCAGACCTAACGGGCTGTCACTGAGGACAGTACCACGGGGTCAAACGACACAAGGCGGCCACAGGCGGAATGTGTTTGAATTTCAGTAAAAGAAGAGTCGGTGTGTGCTCTTTCTGTGGAGGATGGATGTGGTTTGGCTGAGGAAACCCGGTGGATCTGAGACAGCCTGGTAATCCCCTCCCCGCGGTGCTAGGACAGCACACTACTTCAGGTCCCATTCCATGACAGGTGACAACTGGCGTGAAGGGCAAAGCCGGTAGAGGGTGAAGCACGTGGTCAGTAGGGGGTGCTCTGGGAGTCAGCTGATTCATGGGGGAGCAGCAGCCCTGGGCCTTTCTGTATCATGGAGGCTCTAAGTAACCTTTTATCTTTGCTGGTGGGCGCTGGAGTCCTTGCTAAGACTTTGAGCTCTTGGGTCAGTCTGGTTTGAAAAGCTAACCTGTTACCGCCTGCCCATTCATTCTTGGTAAAACTGTTCTGTGCCTCTGTGCTTTTAGTATTTATAAAATGAAAATATTACCAGGGTATAGACTTCATGGGGCTGTTGGGAAGATTACGTTACACCATTTTGTAAAAAAAAAAAAACTTAGTGTACCGCGTGCCATGAAAGGGGCTCTCAGAAACATCAGTGGCTGCTATCCGGCTTAGGAATAGCACTGATGCTTCCAGGCAGACTCACAGAACCAAAGTATCTCAGCAGGCTGGAGAGCCACCCATCAATCTAAAGTCTAAAGTATCTCAGCAGGCTGGAGAGCATCGCAAGGGAGGATGTGAGTGGTTCCCGGCAATGAGGACAGCAGCTGGCCCGGAGGGAAGGTCTGCGAGGCTCGGTTCACACTTGACTCCAGGCACTGCCTCGCACTGGCTCGATGTGATCCTGTGTTCTGGGATCTGTCAGAGCTCGCTCGGCATGGCCAGGGAGGGGTGGCACATAGGTGTGTGACGGTTTGTACACCTTGAACAATGGGGAAGCCCCGTGGCTGCCAACCCTGTTAGTTCAGGAGCTCCCGTTGGGTGGAACCTGTCCTGTGGGGGTATCCACAGAGCCTGCCCCATGACCAGGCTCTGAAGTGGCCCATCAGATGGCCCTCCTGACACCCAGGCTGCCAGCTGCGAAAGACACGAGAAACCTGCCTAGGGAAGCAGACACTTTCTGTCTTGCATACCGGAAAAACCAGACACTTGATCCATCACATCTGTGTTCACTGTGAGGAAATTTACTATGAGAGAAAAAAGGCACCTTACAGACATTTCTGGATCGATTTCCTTAAAAAATCATTCTTTTATGTGGCCAAAAAGTCCTAAGCTTCTTGCTGAGCTTTCTTAGATGTCTCTTAAATCCTTTCCAGAGAATGCCTTCTTAGATTGTTCCAGGCTTGGAGATGTGCCTTCCCTCCAGTACCATAAGACAGACATTATAAGAGACCAAGTGAGAAAACAGACAAGTACCTTACAATGCTATGAAGTTACTGAAGCATACTTTTGCAATAAATGGTTTTATTTTTAAGCTTCTTGTATTTGTCCATATGATGTCTTATTTGCATCATTGATCCAAACTTGAGAATGTTTTAGAATACTTTGGGTATTTTAGAATGACTAATTATTAATCCCCATTTGCCCATTCTTCTTGTGGTTGTGTGTTCAAATGCCTACAAGGCATCAGGAATTGTGCTGGTGCAGGGGACAGAATGGGGAGACCATGTCAACAGAGCCCTGGCGCCCTGGGAGTCCAGGGTCTACTGCAGGTTGCTTGAGCTTCCTCAGAACATGGTGGCTTCAGAACAGGACTCCAAAAGCAAGAGTTCCAGTGAACAAAGTCAAAGCCTTCTATGATCACACATTGGAAGTCATACGGTTACCTCACACAGCCTCATTCTATGGATCACAAGTGAGACCTTGGTCCATTTAGATCCAAGGGAAAAAGACCAAGTCTTCATATCTCAATGAAAGGGTCACGCTGAAGGTTGCATGGGATGGGAGAGATGGCAGTCCTCTTTGAAAAAGGCAACCTAATCCAGGGAGAAGCCAAGGAGGCGGCAGGAGGCCAGTGCATTTCAGACAAAAATCTTCCTAAGAACTATCTTAATACACAGACTTCCATGAACTAACCTCATTTATATCTATTTATAACCTCACCATTATGGAATTAACATATTTTAAAAACACTTGACAGTTTATAATGTGCTCTTAATTGATCATTATAATAAGGCTGTTAATTATTGGGACAAAATATTATTACCCACACTGTTAAAATAAAAACAATTGAGACCCAAGTTTCCATAGCAAAGATAAAAAGAGGACCTAAATTTAGAAGTAATCGAAACATCCACTGAAACATGCCATTTACTGAAACATGGCCCAATAATGAAGAGTCACAATTCATTGTCTGAGGATCTTTCTGTCTTTTTTAGGCCACAAAGTGTCTGAGCAGCACATGGCTTTAGATGTTGGTTGCATCATTTATATGAGACTATGAAAGGCCATTGTTTTAAATAGCCTTCATTATAGACTGAATATAAAGACTACTTCAAAATTGCTTCCAACATTTTTTGTCCTATCGTCTGCAAATAATTAAGGGTTAGCAACTTTAAAATTAATTCTAGTGGTATAGCTATGCATCTGGCTTAATAGACACCATAAATCAATCCCATGAGATAAAATCTATTTTATGAACTCTACTGAAAAGGTGCTGTTTCAAAGAAGGTTTCGTATTACTTCTTTCTTCAGAGCAGCAGCCAAAGCCCTCATATTCCAACCTCAGAAAACCTTTCAGCACTAACCGTGACCAAATCAGAAAAGTGAAAATGCAGATTCCCAGGCTCCATATCAGACCGACTGCAAAAGATGGAAGTGTCAGATTCCTAATCCCTGTGACCTGAGAATGTGACTTGGTTTGGGAAAAAGGTCTTTGGGAAATTAGTGTAAATTAAGGATCTTGAGATGGGATTATTTGGGTTACCCAGGGGCCCCAATGGTCGATGTCCTGATAACAGAAAGGCAGAAGGAGATTTGAGATGGAGAAAGTTCGGCAGGGACTTGAGTGTAGACCATGTGCCAAAGGACTCCTAAAGCTACCAGGAACCAGAAGAGGCAGGAAGATTCTCCCCTATGCCCTGTGGAGGGGTGTGGTCCTGCCAACACCTTGGCTTTGAATTCTAGAACCACTGAAGAATATATTTTTATTATGTCAACCAACAAGTTCATCATGATTTATTACAACAGCCTTAGAAATGAAGACAGTAACGGGCCCGCCGCTCTGCACTGTGATGAGGTCTCCTGGTGAGCCGGATGTGCGCTCAAGGTTGAGACCAGGCCTGGGCTAATGGGCCGAGTGTCCACACTGAGGGCTGGCTGAAGACTGGGCCGTTTCCCCTCTAGCACAGCACAGGCCTCCCTTGGACCTGCAGGTGTACCAGGCATGGGCACTGAGACTCATGTTCCAGGGCAGGTAAAGGCCTCGCCCCAGCTTGGTCCTCAGAGCTTCCTCACTGGGGACTTCCTCACGTCCCACACCCCATTCTGAAGCTCCGGATGGGGACAGGGCACCACACCAGGTGCTGTAGTTACGAGTAGCCAGAAGACTTGGTGCTTGCCATTGAGATTTCTGCCAACTCATTGGAGAAACGAGGTGAGTGGCTGTAAACATAAACAATGCCATCCCAGCTAAACACGGGCACCGCATCTTCACAACACAGACCCTCGGGATTTAGCAAGGCAGCAGCTCTTCAGGCGAAAGTGGGTCCCTCACCGAATTCCTCCCGAGCTGGGGCAGTGGAGAGCCACGGGCTGCCTCTGCTTCCCATGAATAATGCAGCTGGCTTCTCCCCTGCTCATCCTCTTTACAGTTCCTTTGCACATCAAGAACAACTGTGCCTTCTGAAAGTCACAGCTGGGGAGAGGAGAGAAGTCACAGCCTTGTAGAGAAGCATCCACACAGCTGGGTGCTCTACGGTTTCGAGTCAGAGTGAGAGGTGAGAGAACAGGACTGAGACCAGGCAGAATCAGCTTTTGCTTTGGCTTTGACAGCTGATGAGAGCCTTGCCCCAGCTTTCTGCTCATGGGGTGAGATTCCTGACAGGTTTCACTTCGGCCTGAAGGCAGTGGGGCTGTCTGTCTCTGTGGCCCTTCTGAATCAAAGTGACAAATGTACCACTGTGACATTCAGAGGGCCCTGCGTGGAGGGGCATGCGTGGGGGAGGCAGGGGGAGCCAGGGAGTGGGAGAAGGGGGGGGACATGGCCTGGCATCCAGGCTTCTGGGCCCAGCCATACAATGCTCCACTTGGGAGCTGTGTGACCCTGGGCAGGTCCCTTAGTGTCCTGGAGCTATAGTTTCCTCTGCTACACTTGGGAGGATGACAGGAACTACCTTACAGGGTCATCATGAGAAGTGAAAAAGCAAAAAGTATAGAAAGTGCTCAAAACACACGTTTGTTCTCCTTCCTCCTCCTCCTGCTCTCCCCCCATGGTGTCACTGTATAAGGCTGAGGTCCCCGAGTTTAACTCTGGTTCTCTCCCTTCAAATAAAAGCCCTGAGGCTCCAAAAAAGCCACTAACCCCAGGACCCTGACCTGAGAAAGGCTCGCACCCCTCTCGGGGCGGGCAGGGATTATGGAGGGTTCAGCCAAGCTTCCAGCATGAGGTGAGGTGTGACTCTTCAGGGACAGGAGATGAAAGGCCCACCATGGTTTAAAATCAGGTCGGCATGCTTCCAAATGGCAGGGAGGGCCAGGGCTGCCTTCCGCCGGGCCGGGAGAGGCAGGAGGAACCCAGTGAGCATGGTGCACACTGACTGTCCATTCACCTGCTGACACAGGGGTGGTCCCGGAGGGTCACCGGCGGGCACAGTGCTGACTGCTTGATCAGACCCTGACCCACCTTGTAGACCCTGACACCGATGCTCCCAATGAACGAATGAAAGGTGCAGAAACTACTGCGGGTGCAGATCCTAGCTGATTTCAGATCTTTTTTTATTGTTTGTTTTGCTGCTGGAGATTGAGGGCCTTCACCCCGAGCTACATCCCCTGCCCTTTCTAAAATTCAAGACAGGGTCTCACTAAGTTATTCTGGCTGGGTTAGAACTTGGGCTCCACCTGCCTCACTCCCAAGTACTGGGTTACAGGCGGGCAGCACCATGCACAGGTCTGACTTTAGTTTTAATGCTGAGTGATGCCTGTGCCTCGGGGACTGATGTCAGTGACAGCTCTGTGCCAAAGCTGGTCTGTGTGCTACCCTCTCAGCACTGAACTGGCGGAAGGCGCACTCTCTGAGAACGTTCTTTCCACTGTGGCCCGGGGTCACATGAGGGGGGCTACCTAGATGAACAAAGTCACCCCAATCACCCGTGGCCTCTGGTCAGGCTTTGCCAGGCTATTGCTGCTGCCCACAGCAGCAACGTTGGAAGGAAGTCACTCCCAGCCTCCCGGTATCACCCATGGGGAACAGCGTGGCCGCAGCTCAGATCACATTCCTTTTCTCCTCCAAACCCTGCCCTGTTCACTTCTTGCAATCCTCAGCTGTTGGTCACTGTGACAAAATATCCAAGAGGCGGAAGGGAAGTCAAGTGTGGGTAGATATCTGCAAGCCCAACACTCTGGGAGGCTGAGGCAGGAGGATCATGAATTCGAGCCCAGCTTGGATAACTTAGTAACTGAATGAGGCCCTGTGGGTTGGGGGATGTAGCTCAGTGCAAAGGTCCTGGGTTACATTCCCGGTACTGCAAAAGAAAAAAAAAAGGAAGGGTTTATTGAGGCTCCTGGTTTTAGAGGTATCAGCCCACGGCCAGCTGGCTCCAAGGCCGGAGCACAAAGGCATTAATTAGTGTGTGGGTGGCAGGTGAAGCTGCTTACTACACTGGCGACCAGGAAGCAGAGAGAAGGAAAGGCACAGGAAGGAAGGGGCCGGGGATGAGAGTCATCCCAAGGCCACGCCCCTGGGACCACGCCCTTCACTGAGGCCCCGCCTCCTAGGAGTCCCTTCAGTAGGACTCCATCCACGGGCTATCCCATCTGTCCATCTGGGAGGTCATCAGCTCAGCATCCAATCGCTGGCCTTTGGGAGACACTAACTCCTCTCTCTGAGAAAGAAAGCCAAGCCCCTCACAGTGCCTGCCTCTTCGGATTCCTCCTACTTCTCTCCCTTCCTTACATCGCCCTGAACTCCTTCCACCGCCTCCATCAGGAAGATCCACCTTCTCCTTCACCCCGCCTACTGTCTCCGTCCACTAGAGGGCGCCCACACATCCGGCATTATCAATAGGTGTTTGCTGAATGAATGGGTGACTACTAGGCAGTGGGGTTGGCCCTGCTCCCCAGCTTCAGTAAAAAGCGCCACAGTCATAGCTGTCTTTGTGAACTTTGGGTCTGGGAGTGGAGGAATGGGGACCAGCATCTGGTTCCAAACAGCTGCAGCTCACCAGCTCATTACTTTTCTTGTTGCTGAGACATTCCCTGACACCCAAAGTTAAATGGAAAAAGCTTTATTTAGCTCACAGTTTGTAGAGGTTTCGGTCTGTAATCGGCTGGCTCCAAGGCAGGGTGGTAGCATGTCGGAGGGAAAACAGCTCATGGCAGCAGAAGACAGCAAAAGCAGCGAGGGAGAAGGCAAACCACTTTCCGTCCCTTGAATTATATGCAACCTTTCCACCCTCACACCCTGAGTCCCAGCACTGGACCCACCGGGAGTCAATCACAAACTAGATTCACACACCTCTGAAAAGTGCCCCTCCCCCACGGCTGCATGAAGCGACAAAGCCCCTGGATTCTGCCAGGAACTCTGGGCTGGCTTCCCACTCTTTCTCCGGGGAAAGGGTTCCCTCGCTACTCCCGAGCCCCTCATCCATCGTGATAACAGCAGGGCCCGGTTCCTGCAGCTCCTCCAGAAGCCGGAACCACGGTCCCCTGAGAACCTGTGCTTCTGGCATGCGGAGCCACATAGGCTGCCTGCCTTGACAGCCTGTCCTGTGGTGCCTCAGCGGTGGGGATCCGGTCTTGGGGACAGCCCTGGAGAGATCCCTGGAGACACCCTGTCTGGATGCTGTTTCTGCTTTAAATAGTGCGCGTTTGGTCTGCCAGGGAATGTCCCACGGCTGTGACAGGGCTGCTGGCTGATCTGTGCTCCAGCACTCTCCGTCTCCACCTGGCCTCCCTCCTCGGGGTGTCTCTGCCTCTCCCTTCCCTGCCGACCCATCCTCCCCTGTCCTAAGTGTCTCCGGCCACCTCCTTGTGTTTCCTTCACCTGTTTCCTACATCATTTAAAGATGGCACCGCATAATTTAGCGTGTAATTGCAGAAGCCCTGTGGCTGCTGCTCTTCCACGCGTGCTGAATCCGTCTGACTCGAGTTGCTCTCAAGGTCTCTTGCGGGTTTGTTGTGCAGCTCAGGCTCACACGGGAAGATGAGGTTCCCGATGGTGATAACCTGAGCTGCTACTTGCAGACTCGGGAGCTCCTCCAAAGTGTGCATCAAGGAAGGGTGATCCGCTGTGCTGCGCCCCATGCCTTTGCTTCCTGGAGGAGCCACTTTGAATTCCACCTGGGGCGCCGTTGCCATGGTAATCGAGGTGCTAGTACCTAATGCTGTTCTCTAGAATCCATGAAATAGCGCTCAGAATCTTAGCTCATTGCTTTTTAAGCACTAATTTGTGGTAATTTCAAGGGCAGCCATAAATGATACATAACACAAGTGATGAGTGTTGGCCAGCATTCAGTTGGTACTGACAACCCCTTTGTCACAGAGCCCGGGGCCTGCTGACATGGCACTCCTGTCCTCACTGCTCCATGTGCCTATGCTACAGATGCAGAAGCCGAGGACTGGGGGATCCATGACCCACGCCAGGCTATGAAGCAGGCGGGCAGCAGGGGCAGGGTGGCTGTCACTCAAGGATGATGGCAGGAGCAACGGGCCTGGGGGTGTGTCTTGGAAGTAGGTTTTGGGGGTGGGTTTTTGGTGTTACTGGCAGTGAGTGGGATGGGCAGTGGGTGCCAGACATAATGTGCCCAGGGGTCCTGCACCACATGGAGCTCCCTCATGCATCCATCCACTTCAGTAGACGTTCCTTTGGAGGACAAACCAACTGCCCCTGTCATCAGCACTTGAGTCTAGAGCCCGGCACAAGTTTGCAAATCCTGCTGCGAGGATGCACATGTACTGCACTTTACCAAAAGCAACCCATGTACAGAAGGGTCTTGGCTTCTCTTTGGTTCTGATCCCTGCCGATTCTGTACTATCACCTAACCCGTGGCACAGCTGAGCATCACCTGAGTTGAATGAGTAGCTCTGGGCCTTGTGGGAAGACACTTGGGCCACACAGTGTCACCGCATCTCCAGAGCTGGGTGGACCTGGGCATTTGCACATGAGCCTAGGTGCTGTGTTGTCACCTACTTCTCCTATTGCACTCAGGGCTTGTTATTTTGTTTTAAATGGGTGAGGGCAAGTTAAAATCTTGCAGAACAGTGGTCAGTACAGTGCATCACAGGAGGTTTCTTGAAGCTTCTCAGGGCTCCTGGGCAGCAGGAAGTGAAGTAGGCCAGAGACCTCTACTGCCTGTGGCCACAGTGGGTTTCTACCACACACCCGGCCACCTCTACCTGTAGACATTGTTCTTCATGGATCCAGTCAGGAATGAGGCCTTCGAAAAGCAGAGAAGAGCAATCCCAAGGCAGGACGCTGCCCAGCCGTGCCCAGGCCTCTGCTCAGCCATTGTCAGAGAGGTCAGTTCAGCAGGCTCTATGGGCGTCGCGCAGGGGCAGCTGGAAGTGCAGCCCTTCTGCGCTCCGAGGCTTTTGCCCCAGCTCTCCTTCCAAAAAGCCATCTGCACCAGAAGTCTGAGGATATCGGGGGAGCAGGGATCAACACCCGACAATCTGAGAAGCCCAGCAGGTAGCACCCAGAGCCCGGGAGCCCGAGAGAGTCAGTGTCACTCAGGGGCAGGTGCAGAGTGCAGTTGGGCCCTGGCTTTGTGCATTTAAGAGAAGCAAACTGGATACTGGGCAGCTTGGTACAGATGCTCCATGGAAACCGAGGGCCATCAGAGAGGTGGCCACCTGGGCCGAGGATGCTGGGACATGGGGCCAGCTTTGCTCCTGGCTCTGCAATCTCTGCCAGACCAGGGTGGCCAGGGGCAATGGAGCGATGGAGACCTCACCAGGGTGAGGCCTGCTCTGCTTCCTTTGCTTTGCAATGAGGCTGAATCCCCCAGTGGAAGAGGAGACAGAGGATGCAGAGCTGGGTGGACCTGGGTATTTGCACATGAGCCTAGGTGCCCTAGAGGGGCAGGGTGAGAGAGGGAGGGTGCCCTTGGGCCTGGGACCCTGCTGATCACGGAAGAAACTGCATGGACCACCTGCCAGCTTTCTAGTGAGCTTTGGTGCCATCCAGAGAGCTGAGAATAAACCTGACCTTTCAGTTCACCCAGTCCCAGGGGGGCCAGCATGTGGTGTGAGCTCCAAGACAGACAAGCGGCCTGAGATGGACCAAAACCTCCCCTGAGAAGAAGCCACAAAGAAGAGGCTTGTGCACCTGTGTGGAGACAGAAGGCAGATCTTGTCTTTGCCCAGAAAAAAAATCCACATGTGTACACACAGGGGTTAATCACGGGTGATCATGCTCTTTATTTGGCCAGGCTGATTTTCTAAGTTTCTCCATCACGTGGGTGATGTTTTTGTGACCTTTTTCTTTAGCTAAAAACAGAAAAGAAATCAAGGCGATCCCACTGCAGGCCCAGGCTTTGGAGCCAGCATCTTGTGCCCTTCGCTCCCTGTGCATCAGGGTCTATGGAGCTGACCGGAGCCAGGTGCGGCTGTCGGGGTGGTGACAGTAGGAGGAATGGGGCTCCGGTCCCTGAGGCAGCCTGGTAAGTGATGGCCAGAGGTTTCCACTCCTAGTGGGTCACTGTGGGGGTGGGAATTGCTAGGCATCTCAAAGTTGCTCATGGCTTTTAGGCCAGTTAAATGGAAAAAATATATATATTTCTTACAGTGATGGGACCAGGTGTGGTAGCGTGGGCCTCTAATCCCTGTACTTGGGAAGCTGAGGCAAGGGACTGCCACGAGTTTGAGGCCAGCCTGGGTAACATAGCTGGTTCAAGGCCAGCCTGAACTCCACAGCGAGACCCTGTCTCTGAAAAAAAACTCAACCGAGAAGCCATAGGCTGTAAGATGTGGTAAGGCCAGAGCTGCTCTCCGTGGCCCCTGCCCTATCCAGCCGTGGCTCAGCCTCCCTGGCACACACAGCACGCACATTCTGGGACACGTGAGGTTTCGGTTCCCTTGGTTCTCAGCGCTGAGAGCACCGGGCCCATTGTCCTGTGGGGAGAGCAGAAGCGGCTGCCAGCACGGCCCACAGTGCAGCCCCATCATGCGTCTCTGTAAAGCCACAGGAAGTGGAGTGAGTGAAATTGGAGTCGCTCAGCTTCAGCCCCAGTGTCTGAGGAATTTCTGGAGAGCTCAAGGTTTCTCCGTCCCACTCAGCCACACGTCACCCGTTGTCATGAGCCAGGCTCAGAGGGCGGATGGGATTTCTCCGGGAAAGGTACAAGCGTGGCTAAGCCCTCAGCCGCAGCCCAGCTGCAAGCCGTGGATTGAGGCTCCACGCAGCCAGCTGTTTTCTCTGTCCGAGAGTGTGAACCATGGCCCAGCCTGGATCTTATTAGTCAAAGCATCGGAGACGCCAGACTCTGGTGTCTTCATGCCCTACCTGAAGCCAGACAGCCAGGCCTTGTTCTTGGTCGACTTGGGCCCAAGTCCTTGTTGACCAATGAGCTTAGACTAATACTCACTGAGGAAATGCAGAGAATGCAGGCGCCCAGGCCCCAGCCTGAAGACTAATTCACCAGGCTTTGAAAATGTACCCGACTGTCACTCATCTTGGGAACTCGGAACATACACATACGGGACTTGGTCGTTTTTACTTCCCCTTCTCCGGCCCTCTCCAGATCCCCTCCCCGTCTCTGGAGTCTCCCTCCCTGTTCCCTGCATCTCCGTTTTATTTTGCTCTTTAAATTATGTTTATTTTGGGGTCCCTTATATTAGAGAAATCGAGTGATATTTCACCTCCTGCGTCTGATTTATTCCACCTAGCATATGGTCTTAAGATCCACCCGTCTTCCTACCAGTGACTCAAGCCTATCCTTCTTTATGGCTGAGTAGTACTCCATGTGCGTCTCCATCACACATTCCTTGTTTGTTAGGGTTTGAGCACTGCATTTATAACCATCCAAGGGAACAAGCTTGGGGGTAGTGAGAAGACAGGAGGAGGAAACTGCAAAACTCTGGACAGGGCTCTGCGGGGAGGCAGGCTGGATAGGGGATGTCCTGCCATATGGGGGGACAGCCATGCTGGAGCATGGTGGAGGAGAGCAGGTAGGGTGTGGTGGGGACTGAAATCCAAACAGACCGGTGCTGCTGAGACCCAGCGAACACTCACTCGGTACCTTTGACCCTTCCTGTTCTCCGAAAGAAGCCGGAAATGTGATTCTTCAGTGAAATCCCCTAGTGGTAAAACACTGTAAACCTGCCTGCCAGCCTTGGGTGCCCGAGAGTTGACGTCCCATCTAGGAGGTGTCTCCACACCAGGCCTGAGAACTAAAAGTCACCGAGTCTATAAGATGCAGGAAAACCCCAGAATCCTTGCTGCTGACATGGAAGGCAAAACCCCAGCACAGAGATGTCCGAATGCCCAGGTCCTTTGTGTGAAAGCCAATGCAAGCACTTTATATCCAGCTGGTATCAGACAGGCTGGGTAAACTGAGTCTCAACACCGAGAGACGCCCAGGAAGGGAGACACCACAACTGATGTCAGGCTAGAGAGAGACACTATGAGGTGGGCTGGATTGGAAGCCTCTTCTCACTGGTCCCCGCTGTCCCCTGAGCCACTCACAAGGTGGACATTCCCAACCATGCCTGCGACGCACCCTGAGCTAGAATTCTCAAGGTCTGCAAGAAAAGCGTATTGCAGCACCGCCAGAAAGCTAATTCCCTTGCTCTTAATGAGTCCCATTTACATTTTTTCACCTCTCTGGTTTCTGAGCACTATTTAAGGGGGAGCTTGTCAGTTCATTTACTTTGGATGTTTCACTGTCCAGGGTGACAATCCTCAGCAGTATAATTTCCCTCCTGTGCCCAAATCTATAAAATGCACCCAAGAGCTAACATCCATTTTGAGCTCCGCTGAGGTCTGATACTTCCTAGCAACTTGGAAAATAATCAACAACCAGAGCAAGCTGGTACCTGCTGCAGGCGATTAGTTCTTGGCAGAGAATGAAGACCCAGAGTCCAGGGCGCAAGTGTTCTTCCTGCAGGAGCCACGGCCTCGAGGTGAGGGCTGAAAGGGGGACAGGGGACAGGGGACAGGGATGGAGCCATGCCTCCTCCATCACACACGTCCCCCTGGATAAGATCTGGGGGCAGCGTGGCAGGCTGTTGACCTGACAACCATTGGTCTTCCTTTCCTGCCCCTGTGGCAGCGTCTAAGGGTGGAAGTATTTCCTCTCCTTTCTTCAGCTAGGGGTGGGTAACATAGTTCCAGCCTGTGAAATAATAGACAAAAGCCGCCTGCACTTGTGCACTAGAATGACGTTAAAGGGAATCTTTGACTTGCTATTAAAAGTGAAACAGATGGAGTGGATGCGATTATTCCTTTGGTGTCTACTTTGAATGCGAATGTGATGACCAGAACTGAGGCAGCCACCTTGCAATATTGAGGAAAAGACTGGGAGAATTATGGTGAGGCCAGCTCTAACATTCTAGTCTTCAGACAAGGCAGATAGAACTGAGTATCCCACTCACGGCTCTATACACAAGGGTTTTAGCATCATACTTGAAGAACGTACACAGAAACATAGCTGCTTCCATTGAAGCAACCTGTTACTATGGAGTTCCAGTTTGAGCCATGGAAAGAAAGCAAGGTCAGTGGATTCTCCCTGTACCTCTGACAGTCCAGCATCTGGAGAATCCCCTCCCGTGTGGTCATCCCTGGGCTGGCTTCACCTGGGTGGTCCTCATGCTGGACCATTGCTGCTGTTCCAGACTGACTCATTCTTTTTAAAAAATTTTATTAAGTTTACTGGTTCTTGTCACAGTGAAGGCTCCTGGGAGATTTTGAGCCCAGAATTCCTTCCAACAAAACAGCAGCTGGCATCTGCTCACCATGTGGGAGCTTCTCACCAGCTAATTCTGCAACCCTCGGAGGTCAGCAGCCTCTCTGCCTCATTTCAGGCGAGGCCCTGCAGACTCAGAGAGCTGTAGTGCTTGTCTGAGCATCCCCAGCTGGAAACAGAGACCCCGAGTCCAGATCTAGAGCTGCCTGTGCCAGAGTTCCCGTCCGGCACCATGAGGGTAAGCTGCATCCTGGTAACACTCGAAACTGCTCAGAATGGGAGGGGAAACCCAGGTTAGGGAACCTACTTCCTTCCCCCCCAGCAGGGATGAGGGAAGTGAGCTGCGAATTGCAGAACTGAGCGGTGTCACCAAGTGCCCCGTGTGCTTCCCTGCATTTCTCAGCCTCCCCGTAATCAGGCTATGGCTACCTGACTATCACTGATCGCTGGAGTGACAACAGATGTGACATGTTTCATTCCTAGGCTGATGGAAGTGAGAACAGACTGTCACCTTGAGGTAAGAACAGACCATCACCTTGATGTCCTTTCTACTTCTCCTAAGTGACCTTGGAGACCCAGGTTCTATAGGTTCTCAACGGGCAGGTGAAGGAGGTTAACCATAGATGGGTCAGACATCTCCATACCAGGTGATTATCTTATGAAGACCCCGAAACTGTGGGGCTTGTATGTCAGTGCTGCAGAAGTGAGCTAGGTGATCAGGTCACCTGGCTCGCAGCAGTTTTGCAAAAGAAAAAATTGTGATCTGGAAGCTATTGAACTAGGAGCTTCATTTATCATGGGGTTATTCTGTGTCCAAATCATAGGACGCCTTATCTGCTTAATGAGGCAGATAGTTCCTTAGAATTAACAGGAAGATGTTTCTTGCATTGCAGAATTTGGCACTACTTAATGCCAACAATGGTCCTCTCTAATTTCAGCTAATACTTCCAGCTGCTGCCTCTCAAGAGTTTCGTACTTTGGTGGGATATTTTCATAGGGTGAAATGTTTGCAAAATATATGTCTAAGCATCTGCATGCTAGCGGATGCAATTTTATGATCCATTACACTTCCTGGGCAAATGGTCAGATGGTGGGGCTGCCTGGCTGGGGAGCTGGCTGGTGCCTGCCAGCTGCCCAGCTTTCACAGTGAACCAGAGGAGCTAAGTGGAGAGAAGAACTCACACTGGTGCGTGGGAATGTAGGCAGCATATACCAGTTTACTAGTCTAGCATATACTGTACTTACTGAGCATAGACTAGGTGCCACACGCTCTCCTACAGATCAGATGGACTGTGCTAGGTATGACCGAGTCTCTGCCTCATCAGGCTTGCATATCGCAGATGTAAATAATGAGAAGGTTCCTCTGATGGTGTTTATAGACTCGGAGAGCCATGTATGAGTCTGGAGAGAGAGAAAGGGAAGGTTCGTCATGAGCCCAGCTGATGCACACGAGGCCCTTGGACACATCTTCCCCACGGTATGCATATACACAGTCACAGACGTGGTGATGCCCGTTGGTGTGCACGGCCATACTGCATTCTCAGCTGAGCAGGCCCAGGCAGCAACCAGCTTCACACGGTGATCTGTAAATGCCACCTTCCATGAAAACGACCAACGTTGCTTGGTGAAATGATTAAAGCCAGGTTGGCCCAGGAAAAGCACAGGATAAATCCGGGATATCTCATGTGTATCACAAAGTTATAAAGTGGCCAAACATAACAAGGAAATACTGAATGCTGTAATCTTTGGCTCCCATGTCACATTGTGGTACAATGAAGCATAGCATCAAAAATAAAGACAGCAACAGAAAACAATGCGGAACCCCAGGAGCTCATATTGACATAAAAAATGAATAAATAGGCAAGTGAGGAGGAAAACCTCCCTACTGCAGGGGCCAGTGCTGTCATGTAGGTGGCACCATGGGACTAGGAAGCCAGGTGGGTGTCACCTCAGTGATGGCTGTGGCCAGGGCTGTGTGTGTGGCAGATGACCTGGAACTTCCCACTTCAGATGCAGTCACAGAGGGGTGGACAGTCACTTCACAGGGGGCACCCTGAGGTCCTCCATGTGACCAGACAAGGGAGGGCAACACCCACTGATGAGGTTGGGAAGCGCAGTTTTCTGTGCTTTAGGAAGTGATGCACTGAGAACACCACCATATTTCTGTGGTTTTTCTGCCCAAAGTGAGTGCCCTGAACCCCCACTGAGGACAAGGCCTATGGACGGGGAGAGGGTGTTCAGAACACAAGGTGTTATGTTTGATGCATTGCGTCAACTTGAGCAGTTTAGAAGTTTAAGTGAAGAGACTCAGAAGGGAGCCAGGATTCTTACTTTGTAAACATCCTCAGCCTGTGGAAGAGGAGGCCCCGGTAGTGTGAATGCTACACCAGTCCTGGGGGTGGGGTGGGGGTAGGGTAGTCTGCTTACAATATAAATAAGAAGTTTGTTCTCACCTCTTTTGCTCTGGCTGCTTTTCCTGCCTTCTGCTGCCTTGAACTGTGCCCCAGTGCTGTGACACCTTGCCTTGGAGTTAACTGACTATGGGCTGAAACCTCCACAAACTGTAAGCTAAATCAGCTTTTCATTCTTTCATTTTGGTTGTCAGATATTTTGTCCCTGCAATGAGAGAAAAGTAACCAAGACACAAGGCCCCCAGTCCACAGGCCACACAGCAGACTGAGGACCTGTTCAGAACTAGAGGAGGCCACAGGGCCATGAAGACTAAAGGCACCTTGCGTGGCTCAATTTCTCAACCTCATCTCACCAAGATACTAGTCTGGGTCATTCTGGGCCATCTGCTGCCTGGAGGATGACAGCATCTCTAGCTTCTAAGCTTCTGATGGCAGTAATGGTCCTCACCTTTGACAATAAAATGCATCTCTGGAAGTTATCAGATGAGCCCTTTGGCAGGGTCAAGGCATGGGACTGGGCAAAACCAGCTCACCGAGAAGCAGGGGTGTGACTGGGTAGAACTCTGGGCTGGGAATGGAAAGAGCCAGCTCGGAGTCAGCTGGAGGGATTTGCATGGGGTACACAGATGAGACGAGAGTATAGATCAGAAATGGCACTGATGTCAGTTTCCTGACTTGCAGGTATGCACTGTGGCTTTGTCAGAGCAAGTCCTCTTTAAGGGGGTGATTCTTGGGGAGCACTGAGGAGTGAGGGGGCTACTAGACCAGCAGACAGAAAGGCAGGGAGGTGCAGGGTTGGGCAAGCTGAGCAGCTGGGAGATGCCAGAGGGGAGATGTGTGAATTCTTTGTTCCATTCTTGAAACCTTTCTCTAAATTTGAAGCAAACTCGAAGTAGACTATTCTCATGAATTTGCCTGATAAAATTCCACTTACGAGCTTATTTGTGCAAGCTAGTGGAGGACATTTGTGGAAATGATGGTGATGAGGAAAATGCTATTATTTGTCACCTAGGCAGCACGCTAAATACTCTGAAGTGAGTTTTCCATTTTGCACGGTGTCAGAGGAGGCATTAAGGGCTCAGAGGCAGAGGACTGACTGCCCAACTGCAGGGAAGGCAGGTACCGTGCCTGGCAGAGCTGGGGCTGAAGCCTGTTTACACTGGACTCTGGGGCTATACTCTCAGTCATTAAGCCAAAGGGACAGTTTTCGCCAGTTCTCTCATCTGTGTGGCCTGTGATGAGGCCCATGCCTTGCTTTGTGATGCCCCAGCATGGCTCCCCCCACTGCCCCCCAGCTCAGGGCAGGACGCACAGGCACCCTGTGATTTGCCAATTGTGAGCCCCAGCGGAAGACACTTCTCCTTAGAGACTTCCGCCTCCTGCATAAGAAAGCAGACGGGGCAGCCAGGCTGGCTTCCCCTAACAGCCTGCATCTCAGAAGGGAAGTGGTGCCTGTCTCCCCACTGCCTGACTTCCTGTTCCCCTTTCCAGGCACTTGGCGACTTTGGCTTGTGCAGTGGATGCGGTGGGAAATGGTGAAATGGGACGAGGGGCTGGAAGGGTAAGCGCTGTTAGATGGTGGGGAGGAGAGAGGGAGGAGCTGTGTGTAGCTCTCATGTAAGCAGCGTGGGACCCGAGGCCTGGAAGCGCGGGAGGCCGGCTCCGGTGCTGGGTCTCAGGGGTGGAGAGGTGGGGAGTGGACATGCACTGAGGGTCACTGTGGCCGCCAGAGGAGAGGCTTGGGACAGCGTGGGTGGCAGGGGTGGCCCCGTGACAGAAGTCTAGGAAGCCACATCAGGTGGGGGTCCAAGGGGAGCCTTAGTGTCGAGGACATTTCAGGCCAACAGGAGGCGCTGGGGCCGAGGAGACAGGCTCCGTCCTGAGGGCAACCTGGGAGTTTCAGCCTTGGAAACCAGAGAAGAGTGCTTCGGTGGAGAATTTCAAGAAAAGGCGAAAAATCTGATTATCAGCTGGAGAGTGGTAACCACCTACTGAAGGCAAAAGGGAAGAGCCTGGCAGTAAGTGAGAAGCCATACAGGTATTTTTAATGGACAGGAATGTGGCTTAACGACAGAAACAGAGGCGAAAAGGCTGTATATTCAGTCCCAGGCCAATGTCGCCTCTGGGAGGCAGAGGGCACTGTGCACAGTTTGGTGGCAGGGCTGTCACTCACTCACCTTCCCTTAAGCAATCACTCCTTCATCCTTAGTGTGATGAAAAGAAGCTTTCTGGAAATGCCCTGATGAAACATTCTATACTGTATCTCTCCTATAGCTGCGTTGCCATGTGATTGATTTTAGCCAATGAGTGAGCTTGGGAAAGGAAGGTGCTGGTGGTTTGGAGTACAGGTGTGAAGGCTGGAACGCTATCTGCCATCTCATACCATGAAGCAGCCATGTGCTGAGAATGGCAGAATTTTGGGCTCTAATGGCATCTTCAGGCTCCCCTACCAACCTTAGGGTGCCTTTGACTTGAGAAAGGAACATCTTGCTGTTCCATAAGATTGTTTTCTCTTATATGTTGCTGAGCCTAATCCTGTATCAGGCAGGTGGTCAGGAAGGTCCCAACTGCACTGTCGCACCTTAGACCTCCAGATTAAAGAAGCCCAAACAGCTGAGGGCAAGAATAGAAAGATGGGCTGACGGCGATTAACCAACGAGGGTTAACTTCCTTCTCCAGTTTCTTAAAGAATTTTAAGTAAACACAGAAAAGCACCAAGAACAATAGCAAAACAATCTACACACCCACCACCTGGAATTGCCAACTGTTAACAATTTGTCTCATTTGCTCTATCTTTGTTGTTGTATAGCTTCCAGCCTTCTCACCCACTCTGCAGTCAGGTCTAGAGAGCATGCATCCTTCCCGCACCTTAAAGATCACCTTAGCAAGATGTTTGTCCTCAAGAATAGATACATTTAATAAATTGTGTCACATGGAGTGTGCTCTAAACTTGGCATTCTTGTTTTTGAACCCTACCTGTGCCTTTACTGACCATATATGTGTAATATCTATCTGATATAATGTTCATGTCGATGCTGCTGGGGCTTTATATAATGCTCATATAAACTATTCAGCCCAGTCTCTAAATAACATTTGGATCATTCCTTTGAATTATAGTTTAACATTTAATTTTTAAGCCATATTAGCCCTTCCTTTCCCAACGCACGTTTGGCCCATTTCCAATTTATTGCTTTTCAAGCCAGGCAGCAGTGAATGCTGGAGTATGTGTCGCTGTGCGTACATGTGTGAGTTTGTTTTTTCCCGGTGTCTGTTGTTAGGAGGGATGAGCTAGGAGAACGGCAGCTATGTAGGAGTATTATTTCAGCCAGGCATTTGGAAACGTCTCTCATGATAGCATTGCACGTCCTATGGGAAAATATGGCTGGGTAAACCATATTCCGTGGACTGACTACTGGTCGATCACCTCTCTGAAACACTGCCAGGTAAAGCCACCTGACGGGGTCACAGGGATCTCTAACTCCATTCTTTCCCATACCCTTATCATTGCCATCCAGCTGAAGTTTCCCAGTGACTCGGCACCAAGTGCTGTGGTAGACACCGGCACAGAAGATTATGTAGCATACCACACAGGGCTGGACACATGGCTGGTAGCTAACAAGCATCAGCTGACCGACCCTCGAGAGAGCTGTGGTCAGCGTCCTCAAAACCACAGAAAGTTGCTATGACTTTGGGGGAGAGTCAGAAGGTGCAATGATGCAAGTTTAAGACTGAAAAATAAAAGGCCAATGAACAATAAACCGGATTAGAGAAGTAAGGTATCACGCTCTTTCCAAAGAATAAAGCTAATTAAAATAAAAGCGTGAGTTAATGTGACATGAAGAATAAGTGTGTATATATATAAACACACAAACACACACATAGGCATATGGACACACGAGTTCTACATTGGAGGCACTATCTTGGCAGTAATTTTAAGAGGCATTCGTTGAAGTGTCTGGCACAGTATACATTTAGTATGCGCCAATGGTGCAAGCTGGGAAGGCTGAGTATATCTGAATCCCAGGCTGTAGCAGGTGTCTCTGCGATGCTCTCTGATAATAATCCTGGCGGTCCCACTGTTGTGTGTGTGTTTTCTGCACGTCTGGGTATCGTCAATAGCATTATTATAAAAAACCCTAATTAAAAGAGGAAGAACTGAAGCTCACAGAAGCCAAGTGTGCTGCCTAGGGTCATGTGGACCAGAGGAAGCCCCACTTTCCTGGCTTTAGAGTCTCACACTGTACCTGTGGCATTAGCTGCTCAGACAGACAGACAGGCAGACAGGCAGGCAGACCTACGGGAAAACATATCATAAAGTGCACCAGAGTCTGACAGTGCCACCTAGGAGAATCACAGGAAAAGCAACTGTAGCATAAATCTGTAGCTTAAACCACAGAGACAGGCCACAGGGAGGCAGAGAGGGACCCAGCATCACAGCACGAGGGCCAGGAGAGGGCTGCGTGTGGCTTTAGCCTTTCATGTGACCATGCATCAGAGTTTGTAACAGGGCTCACCACTTCCTGGTGACCTGGATACTTTTCCCTTTTTCATGATGAATTCAGTTCTTATTCTGTACATTTTGTGCCACACAAGAGACCTCCCCTCAAATTTAGTAATCATTTTATTGTATGATTCAGGGGCTCAGTCACCCAGGGAGACTCAGATCACTGTGGGTCAGCGGGGATTGGAGAACCCCCTGCCGGGATGGCTCCTCTATTCACAGGGTAGCTTCCCTGCTCCCGGCCTCTGTTTTATCCCTCAGGCTCCTCCCTGGGCCTCGAGCTTCTCCAGGAAGGACAGTGTCCAGCTCAGACTTCTTTCGTGGTGCTGGCCTCTAGCACAGTGAACAAAACTGGCCCTCTCTTCATGGAGCAATGATCCGTGCCTTTCCCTGCCCTGCACCTGCTCCCCCTACTCTTGGTACCACTGAGGTCATTTTCCTTTGGGACACCACCCTCCTGTCACTCTTTGTCCCATATCTGGCTCTTCCTGTGGGCAGATGATTCAGGCCTGAGCCCTTAGGGTTCAGGGCCTACACCTTAAACCTATCCAACAGAGGCGTCCCTAAGACTTTAGATAAAAGCACATGCAACCGTGCTTTTATAGAAGGTGATGGATAGTTGCTAAGGTGAGAGGAAAATGGAATAAAACAGGTGGACTGTTCTAGCTGTACCACCTGGTGAAAAGTGGAGCCAAGAAACGGAGTGAGATTCTTCGTGGTGCAGCTACAGCACCTGGAGACAGCCACCCCTGAAGCCTCTCGGCGTTTAGATGAATGATTCCACACAGAGCTTTTCCTGTTAAGCTCATGGGTTCCTGTTACTGGCAACCAAGGAACCCTAATGCACATGCCTGCCTCTCTCCGCCATCTGGAGCCCACCGGCCTTTTCAGGACTCTTCTTGTGTGGCCCCAAGTCACAGCTGCTCTGCCAGAGATGCCAGGACAGGCCTTGTCCAGTCTCTGTGTTCCCTCCACCCGGAACAAGCTTGCTGTTTATTCAAGGGCATCACCCAGCCTTGGTTCACCCACCACCTGCTACCTGAGGGCTTCCTGGATCTTTCCTCTGCACCCCCTTCCCCAATGGCTCGCTTGGTTCTTGCTGCAGTCTAGGATGTTTAACCCTCGCCTCCTCCAGCACAGGGCACCCTCAGCTAACTATTCCCTATCCAAGCCTGTGTCCTCTATTTCCTCTAAGCTCCATTAAAGACCCGACTGTTTTATCCGTCTTCGAGTTCCCAGGGCCCCTGACATATTTGTTTGTGTTCAACACATGCGCCTAAGACCGACAGAATGAGGACAGTTTTTAATGCGTGGGTATTTTGTTCCTTGGCTGTTGATAGCCGTGTCACCGCACGCTTCCAACCCTCCTTGTGAAGCAGCAGACAACCACGTGCCACATGCCCAGGCCCTCATCAGCCTTAACCCAAGGGGGTCTCCGCACTTCTTTAAAAATTAATTTGTTCCTTAATTAAGAAGCATGCTTATTGCTAATTAATCAACCTTCTATGTAATGTAAACAGATCGCAAGTCACTGAACGGCTTTGCCTGGCTCCTTGTGTGCCCGAGAGTTGCACAGGGAGGCCCGTTTTGGCACGTCCGCGGGAGGCTGGGGACTATGCACCAGGCCCTGGCTCACGCAGATGGAATTAAAAGAATTTAAACAAGGAATTTGTCAGCTCCTCATCCCTACCCAGCAAATTAAACTGCTGCTACATTATATCATTACACCCTTTTCAGAATTTCTTGAGATTCAAAATTCCCACAGTTATTAAGAAAGCATTGACTCAAAAACTTGTACTTAGGATCCAGGCATGAACACATGCATACAAACTCACTGCTCCTGTGTGGGTGTGTGCGGGCCAGGCAGGAATATGCTGTGTAGGGTTCAGGAGGGTGGGGGAGCAGTCCGTTCACCGTAGGAGAAGTCGGGGTTTGGAAGGAGGCAGCAGTCCAGCTGTGATACATCTTAAATGAGAATCCCGTCATTCTCTGCCACCACAGGTGTGTGGGAAAGCATCTGGAGACAGGACGATGTAGTAAAGAAAGCCATCCGAGGCGCACACAGCCCGAGGTCTCTTTAGTAGGCCTCTGTCTTAGAGCAACCCCCTGTGTCCCTCCCTGTCCCAAAGGTCAGGCTCTTGTCACCTTGATTATGCAAAATGTGCAACTCAGAGGAAGCCCAGTTTGGGGACTGTTCTCTACACAGCTATTACATTACTGAGTCATATACTGTGAGCACAGTAGTGTAAGTGCTAACTATTGGATTTAAAATGCCCCTTTAGATACAGGAATAAAAAATAAATACATTCTTCGCTTTTCCAAAGGTGAACATCTCAAAGACTTTGGAAGCCGGTAAACTCCAGCTTGGGATCTTCTTTAAGGTCACAGGTTTTTCCTTTATAGTATACATCAAATAGATGCAGGAATCCTGTCTTGAACAAAACATAATTATAATACTTAAATATGCCCAGAGCACACTGTTGGGTTTTTCCGAAGTCTCCTGATTTGTAGGTCCCAGTGCTGGCCTACACCTTTTCCTTTCCTCCACCACCTCTACTGAACGGATGTGGCATGGGTCATGGAAAGTGGACAGGATGGGCATCAGGAGGGTCTCTGCCCAGTTGGGATGGGAAGGGGCAGGTCTAGAGCTCTGTGCTTACGTGGGCAGCGTGAGTGATAAAGATGACGCACTGGGGAAGGAAGAGAGGGCGCTGCGGTCAGGAAAGGACTCAGTGTCCCAGGGTTTGGGGGAGAAGACAACAACTAGGAATGGTGAGCAGTTCACTGAGGGTTCAGGTAAGAGAGCTAGGGAATAGAAGACAGGTGCTAGCCCTCGTATGAGAAGGGCAGTTCCATTCTGCCCACAACTGGTAAACATGGAGGAGAGATAAACAGAGTGGGGATTTGGAACAACTCATAAGTAAGCGATGCATTTGTTTAGCATTTGTCTTATACACAGACATTTGTAAAATTATGAGGGTACAGGAGACAGGATGAGGCTTAGGCACTAAGTCACTCAACCTATAAAACAGGGATAATGTTTATATTAAAAGAAAGCTTTCAGTAAGCTGGCAGGGTGCAAGATCATTATTACAAAAATCAGTTACTTTATAATAGCACAAGTGATCCAGAAATGAAATTGAGAATAATTCAGTTTATAAAAGCATCAGCATCCAGGAATAAAATTTAAGAATAATTTTAACAAAATAAATGCAAGACTTGTATGCGTAAAATACAAAACATTGTCAAAGGAAATTAGGGACTTAAATAGACATTCTATGTCCATGGATCGAAAGGCTAAATGTTAAGTAGCAATATTCTTCACATGGGTCTACAGAGCAATTTAGTATAGTGCTTAGCAAAGTCCCTCTTACCTTCTTCTTAATTTGTTACAGAAACTGACAAGCTGATTCTGAAATTCACATAGAAATACAAAGAACTCAGACTAAGCGAGGCAGTTTCTAAAAAAGAAAGAGAAGTCAAAAGCACACTGGGGTACCACTTTCCACACAGGTGGGTGAGGCACGGGCACCGTGGGAGGGTGGAGACGTCAGGAGCCTCACGTGCTGCTGACCGGAGCCTAATGGTACAGCTGCTCTGGAAAGCGGCCTGAAAGTTCTCCGAAGGTTCCTGCAGAGTTGACTGGTGACCTGTTCCCTGGCGCATGCTCAAAAGAAACGCAAAGTCTGCGTAACAGCTCACATAGGAATGATCAGAGCAGCGTCACTCACTGCAGCCCCGAGGAGTGACAGCCCATGGCTTGTCACGCTATGACGGAATCTGTGTAGTGCGATATTAGGAAGCAAAGGAAAGGAATGAAATACTGAGGAGCTGCGTCATGGGTGAGCCCGAAGAACCTCACACAGAGGTAGCAAAGCCAGACAGGCAGCCCTGCGGCGTCTGCTTCTGTCCATACAAAATGTCCCCAGCAGGCAAGGGCAGAGGCAGAAAGTTGCTGGTGGTTGTCTGGGCCGGGAGTGGGGTGGGGTGGGGTGGGGTGGTGGGGCGGGGAGCCCGCAGTGGGGACGCGAGGAGCCACTGCTAAAGAGCATGAGACTTCATCTTAGAGGAGATTAACTGTCCCAACATGGATTTTAGTAACAGCCGTAAGACCTAATGAACATCGCAAAAGCACTGAATTGTGTGCTTTAAACTGGCACATCGAACTGTATGCGGGTTACACAGCACTAAACCTGCTGCATGCTAAGTGGGGGAAAAAAGGAAAGAGAGAGCTGCAGGGGTGAAAGGTGCCCTGTGCCCCTGAAGTGTGAGGACAGAACTCACACCCGGCTCCTGCTAATGACGCAGGCAGAGCATTTGCTTACTGCGTGTGGAGCCTGTGTGTGACGCACCCTGCCCTCATCTGCCTCACCAAGGAGGCTTCTTCCCAACACCTGTTCCCTGTGCACTGGCAGGGGAGTGTCCTGGGAGGGCCCCATCAGCTGCACCAACTCAGCCCGCCCACCGCAGCACCGCCTGGCCCGCCAGCGCCTGCTGATCTTTGTCAGGGAAGTTGCTCTGGGTGCTCTGTCCCAGCAGGGGGCCAAGATTGTGTCCTTGGTGGTGGCGGTGTTGTTTCTGCTTCAGATTGCGGCACCCGGAGAAGGTGCATCCTCTGGGAAAGCAGGGTGAACTGTGGTAATTGGTGAGGTGGCTATGAAAGCCGAGTGACACTGGGGACTTACCCGCACAGCCACTTGAAGCAGCCAGGGTGACTTCCTCAGAGGAGAGGTCACCGCGATTCTGTTGTCACATGAAAATCGAAAGCATTCATGACCACAACGAGCCCTTCCTTGGGATGTGTTGCTGCTAAACAAGTCCTCAAGACGCTTTTGGCGCTGGGTTAAGAATTGCATTATTACCGGGAATGTTTGGGAATTGTAAGTTCGCAATTATCAGTTGGTATCTATTTAGTTAGAACTGGACTTTTTCTAGTTGTCAGACTGTTTATGTTTTGATGTTATTCCTATTCTTTGGTTGTGGAAAGCAGTTTTTTACTCAAAGTTGGGATGTAGAAAAGAACATGGACCATATACTTTTTAAGTTTTCTATCGCTGTTATCACAAGTTTCCACACAGTTAGCAGCCTCAGCAGTTTTGGTGAGTTACAAGTCTGGGCTCAGCTGGTTTCCTGTTCAGAGAGTCAGGAGGCCGAAAACGAGGTGTCAGGGGGGAGGACAGTGCTTCCTACTGGAGGCTCTGGGGGAAACCCTCACCTAGCTCAGTCAGGACGTGTGCAGAATGGACGCTCTGAAACGCCCTTTGCCCTTCTCTTCTGCTTGTTTCTTCTGCTGTGTCTTTGTCTCACTCTTTCTTGCTTAACTCCTTTGGTTTTGTGGTTGTTTTTGTTTCTTTTTCATTTTGTTTTGACTGACATGGACACATTTCAGGGGCACCATGCAAGGTGCTGATCAGTGTACACAATGCAGTGTGATTGAATCAAGCTATTTAACCTACTCGTCATCCGGGAAGTCCTGTCCTTTGCGACTGCGTGGGTGAATTTGGAGGACATTGTGATAAGTGAAATAAGCCAGGCACAGGGGAAGACGCTGGTGATCTCACCTCTGTGTGAGTCTCCTGAAGCTGCCCGTGGAGCAGAGAGCGGAATGGAGGCCACGGGGCGGGCAGGTGAGAGAAGGGGGGTTTCCATCCAAGAGCACGAGTGTGAGGTAGACTAGGGATCTGTCTACCAGGGTGACTATCAACATAAGCCATGCGTTATGTGTTTTTCTTCTGCTTTTAAGAGCGTATGTAATTCTTTGGGTCCACCTGGATACTCTGGGTTAATTGTCCGATTCTCATGTCAGCTGCTGACCTTCATTATCCTGACAAGGTCTCTTTTGCCATGTGAAACAACTAGGGAAGTAACAACAGAGTTGGGAAAGTCAAAGTTCTGGCTAGGACAGTATGGCGGTTAACTCTATATGTCCATCTGCCTGGACATGCAGTCCAGGGTCATTCTGGAACGTGCGAGGCAGTCTCCAGATGTTACTAACAGTTAGATCTGTAAATAGAGTGAAGTAAATGGCCTTTCCCATCATGGGCGGGCCACATCCAATCACTGTAAGGCCCTAATAGGAGAAAAGGACTGAGGAAGGGAGCCTCCTGCTGTCTGACGGGCTGCAGTGGGACCACTGTCCTTCCCAGTCTGTGGGCCTGACATGACACACGGGCTCTCCTCAGGTGCGCAGCCCGTGAACTCTGGGGCTGGTGCTCACACCGTCAGCTCCCTGGTCTCAGGCCCTTGGACCCACGCTGGAAGCAGCCTTCCTGGGTCTCCAGCTGCAGGTCTGGGGATTTCTCAGCCTTTATTGTTGTGTGAGTCAATTCCATATGATACATGTTTTTACACACATGCACACACACATATACACACACCACACATTTTCTGGAGAAGCCTGGCTAATGCAAGCAACCATAAAAGCTCAGAATTATGGTTCTGCTTTCACTGGCCGCTGAGCTTACTCATGTAACTGTGGTTTGGGCTCTGTTTCTCCTATGGACCAAGGGTCTAAAGTTACCTCTCCACCTTGAGCTGTGTCATGCGGGCATGTTCACAGCCTCTAAGGGAAGGGATGGAGGGGTGTTGCAGGGTTCATGTGAGTTCCCTGTTCACCAGGTTCAGGATGATGGATATGTGAAAACCACAGCTCCACAGGCTGCATATTATAGTCATGCCAAAGCCCAAGACTTAATGGGACTGAGCCTACAGGGCACCCAAATCGCATTCCTGTCAGCTCAGGTCAGACTTGGCAGCAGTCACTTGATTTTCCTCTTTCATTTAGGCTTACTGCATCCACACAGGATCTGGGAGTGCCAACTTCTCATCAAGAGTCTGGACACATGGTTGGTCCTCATAAAAAGGAAGCCAAATAAATGAACCTTCAGGATTCCTGGGCTGATAACATATTGGTTTCATTCATTCCACAACCATTTTGGTTTGTGAGCATTGGCTTTGTGAAGGTGGCTAGCTAAACTGGAGTGAAGGTGAAGGAAGGGAAATTCTGCAGGATTGATATCATGATCCCTGTCCCCAAATTGCCCACAGTCTCCCTTCCTCCTGCCAGTGCAGGTGCTCACAATCCCAAGGCCTAGCGCAGTAGTGGTGACTCTACCGGGTGTGTGCCACAGTGGGGTGCTGGTATCACTGAATGCTCTGAAAGGCTCTCTATTGCTGGGTTAGGATGTTGGCAATCCTCTGTTGTGGGAGATGCCAAGGTGTGCTCCCCACAGGAAGGAAGCCCCTTGCCTCTCCTTCAACCCTGTTTACTGAGATATGCAGAGCTGATTATATTGAACCAGATGTTCCCTTCATTGGCTGAAAGAATATGATTGAGTCCAGGTGAGAATTGTGCCCTTGCTGATAGCTGGAATGGGGGCTCAGCAGGAGCTTATGAGATTACAGGGCTAAGATATGAGATAACACCTCAGCTGAGGGCTTAGGACTCAGAAAAATTATACTTCCCTGGTAGCAAAGGTATCAGCCTTGCATACATCAAGCTACCCTGATATTACTAATTGGAAGTCTTTGTGCCTGGTACCAAATTGCTCTGTTTCACTTTACAGCTGATGCCTGCCAAGTTTCTTTATCCTAGCACTCTGCCTGGACTCCCACCCTCTTCCCTGATTTATACCAATAAAAGCCATAAACTTTTAGACATGATGCCTTTTGTTCCATGGAAAACACTGGTTCATCTCATAGTTCTTCTACTGCAGGACTTTCTCCCTTTGTCTTTACTTTGCATCCTTGTGCCACATTCTGGGTGGGCTGGACTGATATCCTCCATGGGGTTTGAGTACTCTCTACTCTTCACTGTCTTGCTCTCAGTCTCCCAGTCTCTGTGTGGCTCTCATCACTGGGCTGGGGAGAAGGATGTTCCTACCCAGCACCTCATGATGATCCAGCACCCAGGACATAAGGGACAATCTCCCCGGTACCTGCCATCTCGTGTATGTCCTGCTCGCAGATGTCCTGCTCAGGGCAGATTCGCTGGTGCTGCATATCTTAGAAGCCTCAGAATGTTACCAGCAAATTAACCAGTTTCATTTTGTTTCCGTCACTTTTTAAATCAAGGAACCACCTCTATGATGCCCCTCCCTGCCAGGGAATTCTCAGACTCAGAGCAAAAATCTTGGAAAATGTTGATTTTTCCTTCATGTAAAGATCTCCTAACCTCTGGCCACAGTGTGAGGATCAGTCCCTGGCTAACCCTACATCCAATTCCAACATCCTCTGCCCTAGCCCACTACATTTCCACGCACACACACACACACACACACACACCCATATACCTATACATGCACACGTGTGTAAGTACTAATTTTATGATTTCTGTGGTAGCTAGGGGTGGTGGTAAGATGAAGTTTTGCTGGTGGTTGTTAAGGAAAGACCTCTGGGGACTTGTGGTAGAGACCACATTCTTAATGAAAAGCGTTGTCAGACACTGCCCTTTCCTCCTTTCTCCTTCCTTGAACAAAGGTGGAGATTTGATGTCTAGAGCTGTAACTCATCTTCCAGCTGCATGAAGGAGCCCAAAGGCTCACAGAAATGCCACCTGTCAACTCACTGAAGCACAAGCAGCAGCCAGCCACCCACCTCCCACTTCTGCCAATACAAGAAAAATCCACCTGGGATGGAGATGCCAGACTAATTGCTATCTTGTTACCTGCAGCAGACAGCAATTCTGACTGAAACCTTAACGGAGGAATTTAATTTCTTGGTTACAGTGTTTCTAATTCTAGAAATTTTTTATGCCAGTCATGTGCGCCCTTTTAAACATGTAGCTCGGCCTTCCTCTTTAAGTTGAAATTAGGACTGGGTATGGTTGGACCACCTTAAGCTAGGAGGGAAAATACTCCTGGACAGGCAGGACCCAGGGCAGCTTTGTAGCTTCTGCTCAAACAGGAACCCACACTATAGTGTCTGTTGCTTGACTGTTGCATCTCTCCTAGACAAGAAAATAAGCATTTCTATTTAGATGCCCAGAGCTGGGTGGAGAACAGCACTGGATGCTAATGTTAGAGACCAGTGAAGACGGTAATAAGTCTCATTGTGGGGGACAAGGAGCCGTACTAAGATGCAGTTAACCAGGCCTGGACAGAGGAGGCACCATCTTCTTGAAGGCAGAAGGGCTGTGAGGTCAGACAGGTGCAGTCTCGCCCGACTCCCCCTGTCATCACCTGTGCTAATCTGTCCATGGTCCACGGCCTCACTGGGAACATGGGAGCAGCAATGCCGGCACTGCCGGAGGATGAAAAGTGTAACAGGGTTGAAAGTGCCCAGCCTGGGGCCTCTCCCCCAAGAAGAAGCCTTGGTGGCAGTGGAGGCAGCAGAGAGGTCTGCTTGACGTGCTCCCACAGGCAAAGCAGTAGAGGAAGGGTGGAGCAGGGCTACGGGCCTTTCCCCACCCACCTGGCTGGGGGCAGGTGGGGAAGATTGGATGGTGATTTTCAAACGCTGACTCTCACCAGAGCCCACAGGCTCTGCCGTCACACAGAACGGAGCTCAGGTTGCAGGCGGGGGACAGGTCTCAGGCCACTTTAGAAACAGGTGGGTGCCGGTGGAGATTTAAGAAGGGCCGCTGAACTCGAACCGTGGATGAGCTCCCCAAAACTTGATGTTCCCATGGCAACTGGATTTTTTTTCAAATAGAGACACCCAGTGGGTCCTTTATGAGACTCTTCAGATTGATTTTTAAAATGTAATCAATGGGAATTTTACAGATGGGGGTCCCTTAAAGGGCAAAATATGAAACTAGATGGGAAAATGATGGATGGAACCCAAATGGGAGCGGTATGATCCCCCCAACACGAGTGGGCCCTCTGCACACCCACACGGCCTTATTTACTAGCCGTAGCAGATCTGCCAGATAAGGAGAGCGCAGGTGCTTGAAGAGATAGGACTGGAAAACATGGCTATTGTTAAAGTTAAAAAAATTGTTACAAAGTCTTTCCCTTCGTTTTGACCAACTTACAGCATCATGCTTGCTGCTTTCTAAAGACTGTTCTGGAAGTCTTCTTGTGAGTATCTTTTGTTGTGCTGTTACGGCTGCCTCAGTGTCCTGAATTGATTAAAACCATTTACTTTTCATCATCGTTCTGAACTTGAGGAAGATCCAGTGAGGTGGAGGAAGACACACTCCGATGGTTTTACAAGCCTGCCTTTCCGGTGGGTGGCCCGGGGCAGCAGTGTTCAAAACTGGAGTTATTGATCACATCTTATAATGGTGTTTACCAAACAGGACATCTACGAACTAACAATGGGATAAGTGTCCAAAGTGAGGAGGAGTCTCTTGAAAGACCTTGATGGTGATGAGCCTTTTACCGTAGTGCATTTCTGTACTCAAACGTTCATTGCCCATTTCCACAACCTTAGGTAAGAAGGTAATACCTTCTTGCCATCAAAAACAATTCAGAATTTGCACAATTCAAGACTAATCTTGACACACAGTGGTGCAACTTCATCTTACAGACCAAAGCACCATCTTCTCTGGCAAGAGTGGAATTTACTTTGAAAACAAACCTGATCTTCGACGACAGAAAGGGAAGAAGTTTAGATGCACACTACACTCAGCACGGAGGACCCATGAACAGTCCACCAGCGTGGAGGACGACCAACAAAACAGCCACACACTGCGCGATTCTGTGTATCTGAGATCCCCAGGCAGGCAAACCCATAGGCAAAGGAAGCCGATCGGTTGCTTCCGGGGACTGGTTATCCTCCAGGGAAATGAAAGTCCACTTCTTGTGGCTACACTGCTGCTGGATGACAGAAGTTTTGCAAGATGGTTCATGGTGCTGACTGCACAATTCTGGGAACATACTAAAAACTACCCAGTCTTTTAAGTGGATCACCCAGTGAAGTGTATGGTCCATGAATTATATAGCTCACAAAAATTTTATATATGAAAGAACGAGGGAGAGGAGGAAGGAGGGAGAGAGGGAGTGAAGGAGGAAAGCATCTTTCCAGACACTTTGAAATGTGATTCTTGACAAATGCTTACAGTTTGGAGAACACGCTGTGTCTCATTCCGTGCAGAAATGAGATTTTATCAACACGGCCACACTGCATCATTTCAGATTGGCTTAAATCAGTCTCGTACAGGATGCTTCGATAGTGGTTCTCGCCGGATTCACTATGAGGAAACAGAAGCTCCACAGAACACCGCTGTGAGCAGGAGGAACCAGAGCTAGAATTCAGCTCTGCAGGCTCTGGAGCTCTTCCGGCCCCTGCAAACCGCTAGGTGACATCGCCACTAAGACCTACTTGAATCTGCTGCCACTTAACAAAGCCTCGGAGGGTAATAGCAGCCGGTCGCTGCTCTCTCGGTGGCACCTGTGCTACTTTGTCAGGTGCAGTGTTCACACCCTGAGCTGCACTTTGTCACTGGCTCTCACTGGTATCTTTGGGGGACTTGATCACAGTCTCTGTGATACACAGGGTTTATCCCACACATCTGAGTCTTACGACTGGTCATGGAGACGTGTCAGAAACCAGGTTTGCAGAGGGGAGCGGTGAGCTCAGTCCTTGGGCTCCATCCCTGTTGGGATAAACCCGCCTCCCTGGCAAAGTGACCTGCACCTCCAGGTGATTCCTTGACAAGGGAAGACGTCTTCCTTCTCCACAAGCTTCCTGGGCCCTCCTGACATTTCCTTGTGTCCCACCTCCCTCACCAGCCCTGGGGAACAGGAACGTGAGGGCCACACAGTGACCTAAGTGACAGCACAAGATGGCATGCATTGCTGAGTATTTTGAGCTCATCAGTGCTGGAGTCAGAACAGTAGTAGCAGAGAAGCAAAACCTAAGAAAAGTTCCATCACGAGGCATGGAGTATGCTTTTAACCTGATACCAACATCTAATGACAGAGAGAACCCAGAATGCTTTCTGTAAAGGACTCTGGGTCATGGAGGAGATGAGGATCATTTTTATTCCAATAAAGATTCAATTTTCTAATTATCATCCCACAAATGATGGCAAGAAATGAACGTGGAGGGGTTGAATGTCTCAGGCAGCACAACACCGTTTAAAAGCCAGGCCTGAGGTCACATTATCTGGATCTATAATTCTTACTGATTGAATGGGTCTGGCTATGTCATTGTTATTAGATTTGGCTACACATACGGGGGCTCTATTACACCAGTGAGTTAAATAAGACATTTTTCTTATTATCCCATGTAAACTAATCCTGGGGAGATGCAGTTCTGGGCTGACAGGGCATTCTACAGGCAACAGAATCCATTCCCTTGCTATCTCTTATTCTATCTTCCCAGGATATGGTTTATACCCTTTGGGACACCTCATAGAACAAAATGGCTGCTTGAATTCTAGCTATTATGTCCTTATTCCAGGCAATAAAAAAGAAATAGATGGAAGAGGACACCAGGACACAATTCTCCACTGCACTGGCTCCCTTCAGCATCAACCCCAGAAGTCTAACTTAGACTCCTGCTTAGAGCTCACTGGCCAGTCATTTATCACATGGCCACCTCTAGCTGCAGGGGAGGTCGAATAGTACGGTTTGTTGTTGTTGCTTTGAGCTAGGATCTCACTATGTAGTTCAAGCACTGCCTGGAGTGGAGCCACTACTCCATGGGTTGCGAGTCCACAGGGCATCTGTGCTGCCAGAAGCAGCCTCTTGCTTAACCCTGTTTCCGTTGCTTGGATCCACGTTTCCAGTGAAGCTGCAGAGCTGCTTCCCCAAACTAGCGGAAATGCACCCAGACGTTTGTCTATGGTGAGTCTTGCAAAAAACCCAACCAACTCAATTGCATATAAATGTATTCATTCAAGTCAGCACTTCTGGCCTGGCTCATGGCTTCGGCTTGAATCAGTTCACTAGGGAGAAGGTGAAATTGCTTAAGAAGAGAAACAGAAGAGCAGATAGGAAAGCGGCTTTTGGGGTTGGGTCTGAGGGGTTTGAGGGTCCAGGCACAAGGCTAGTGAGGTCCCCTGTCATCAGGAGAGAAGGTGCTTCCTATGCATGACGAGCCGAACTCCGGAGACATGAACCTTGCCTGCCCCCAAGAGCAAGGCAGCATGCGAGCAGCCTGCGACCCCCCAGGCATGCAGCAGACAGAGATGGCCACGCGCCCAAACAGGGAATCAGGGCAAGAAGGAAAAACACGAACATTCTTGAAACACAGCTTTTCAGAAATATTTGAAAAGAAAGAGCCGGCCTCCTAAATAATAAAATAGATTTGGGTACTATATTTGGTTTAAAAAAACGAAGCCATAATTAAAGTAAGAAAGCCATAAGTCTATTAAAGTTTTTCTTTTGATACTGGGAAACTCAACTGGTGACCTATATTTTATAAAACATGCACTTGAAAGAGATTTCGTATGGCCTCTTCGCATGGAGCGCAGCGCACTGAATCTCCTGCACGGGCCTAGGCAGGAAGTGGCTCCCTCTGGAAACTACTCAGTGCTTCGTAAAGGAATGTATGCTACACCTGGGTAGGGTGAGTCAGAGGTGTTTTCTGGATGGGTGGACCTGGTGGCTCTGGACTCCGTCCCAGCAGTGACAGGCGTCTGAGAGCCGTGGAGCTACAGGCTGAGCTGCTCGCAGAGTTCCCTGAGATCATGCATTTTCCTAACTGACCCTGCTGCCGACCTGACTGATGGACCCCTGGGCTGGACGAGTCCTTGGGTTCTCCCCGAGCAGCTCCCAAGCCACTGCCAGGCGAGAATCTGGTGTATTTGGGAAGCCACTGCCCCTGAGGGGCTGCAGGGAGAAACCTGCCAAGCCAGGCCTGGAATAGGGCTGAAGAGGGGGGGCAGTGTCCTCCCTCTATGCTCCTTCCTTCTTTCTCTCTCCTGCACACCCACGTACACACACACACACACACACACACACACACACACACACACATAGATACACACTTGCAACCAGGTGTATGCAAATGCCCCCCGGGCTCGGTGGCAGCCTGGACTGTGGTATCATCATCATGGGTGAAATGGGGAAAGAGCAGTGGCTGCTGCAGATGATGAGGAGATGAAGGAAAACAGGAGTCGGAGTCACAGGAGCCTGCGTTTAAACTGGACCTTTGTCACCCACCCGCTGTGTGACCTCAGGAGGGTAACCCAACCTCACTGGGCCTCTGTGTGCCCACCTGTGATTACTCCTGGGGCAGGTAGCATCCTCCTCCCTCACTGCTCTTTTGGGGTGCCCAGTGGCTTGGTGGCTTTGTCCCACGTGGAAGTGATCACAACATGCAGCCAGTGTTTACCTGCTGACTTCCTGGCTTGTCTGCGAGCTGTGTGGATCGGAGTCTCCGAGTTTGGGGCACCTTGGCCTCTCCTCACTGCTCGGCAGTGCATCCCGCACGCAGCGGGTGCTCTGGGGATACTTGATGAAGGCGAGAACAAGTCGCCAATAAAGAGAAACGCCTACTTTAAAACTGAATAAAAAGGGAAGATTCGAGTAACTCGGAATTTCTGGCACTAGGGGGCCATTTGCTGAGTGGAGTTTTGGGGCGGCTGCTATGAGCCTGGGGTGCTGCTGAGCCTGGGAATAAGGGGACAACGGGAAGACAACCCGAGTCCCTGGGCCTTCAGCTTAGGGCTGAGAGAGAGCTGAAGGCAGATCCAGTTCACACCCGAGGAAACTGATAAACCTATGAAGGCTCACAGCGCCCCTGTAATTCCATAAAGATGGCACTGGTACATCATCCCGCATCCCAAAATGAGTCAGTGTGGTCACCTCCCATTTGTCACGGGTTTGCCAGGAAGAGCACACGTGACCTCTGCGTCTGTTCTGTTGCCACCCCAGTTCCGGTCCTGGTCATCTCAGCCTTGGAAGGCCAGAGCACCCCTTCTCACCCTATTTTCCTTTTCTACTGAATAGTGCAAGTCATCTCTTCACAGTAGAATCACATTTTACCATTCTCCTGCATCACGTGACCCGAAGGCTTCCTACTAAAAATGTCACCAAAATGTGGAGAGCTCTAAACCAGGATTTGCAAACTTCTTCCTTTTTTTGGTAAAGAATCAGGTAGTACAAATTTTTGGCTTTGTGGGATAGATAGCCCCGGTCCCAACTACCCAGTGCTGCCAGCATGGCAGGAAAACAGACCAAGTCAGTGCATGCAGGCATGGGCTTGCCCGCGTTCCAATAAAACTTTATTTAAAAATAACTGCAACAAGTACTGATTCGACCCATGGCCTGTGCATGGGTTCTTCAAATGATCTTGCACTGACCCACATTCTGGGAGGCCCACTGGGCACTCCTGTCACCACTGTGCTCTGGGGTCCCTCCACCTGCATGCCCTTCCCTCACTGGGCCCAGCATCAATGCCACCCGGGTATCCCTAGAGACTCTTCCCTTGACCTCACTGTCACTGACGTCTTACATGACTGTGTTCTATTTTGTCCAAAGGGCTGAAGCAATTTTTGCTCCTCTGGTTGTTAATTATCTTTCTGCTCCCTGTGAAATGTCTTCAGACATTGAGTCCTTTGTGCTCTTTGGTCACCTGCATGTCCCAGGCACTGGGACCTTTCCTGGCTCTGAGCAGCTGCCCCAAATAAACCTGCTGAATGAATCTGTCAAATGGAGGGGCTGTGAGGAGCTGGAGCAGTTTCACCCTCCGTGAATCTGCCACCCGGCTGCCCTCAGCTGCAGTGTTAACTCCCCTCAGCTGTCCAAGGTGGACGCACAGGCAGCAGGGAAAGGTCCTGGCAGGTGCTGGCGTGCTCTGAGTGGTGACACTTCCTGGACCTGGGCAATCTACACCATGGCCACCAATGTCTACCTTGCATAGAAGTTCCTGTGGGATTCTTCTTTCTAAAGAACATGAACATTATGTTTCTCAAGCGATGGACGCTCTTTACCCTTTCGCCACTTTATACTACTAGTTTGCTTTCGTTACCCTCATTGAATTTTAATTTTATTTTCAAATATTTAACATCACAAAGCCTTTCTTCTCCAAAATGAAGAGTGATGGAAGGAGAGTTTCCAACTTGCATTGAAAATATCCTGCCCCCAATATTATGGGTTGGACCTCAAGAAGGAAGGAATCTACAGGAGCCCAAAAGCTAAATCTTTCTCCTCAGTGCACCTGGAATACAAAGATCTGCCCTGGAAGGTGGGGGTAGGGGCGGAAGAGGAGGGACAGGTACACGGGTTGGTCCAGAAACAAAGACCTCATGGTTGGTAAGAAGGGAGATTCAGGAAACGGTGCCGTCTCTCCAGCGGATCCCTAGTTCCATGGATTTCCACATGGGAACTTGGGGGGAACGGGGCTATGAATAAGGGTGAAAGAGCTGGTTCTGAAGTCACCCACATTAAAGAAGCGACATGGATTTACACTGGTTGGGTGCCCTTCTGCAGACTGAGGGGTCTGGCCACTCTCCCCTGCCTCATTAGACCCTCTGGTATCTCGAAGGCTCCAGCCAATCAGCAGCAGCGGGTCCCAACATGTTCCCCTTGGACCATTGCGAAGGTCTGGATCAAGAAGAGAGAGGTTCCTGGAAGCTGGGATAAGTGAGCTGATTGGCTGGGTCTAAGCCTGGTGACACGTCACTCAGACATACTTAGGAGCAACTTCTTAGAATGCCAATCTTCTGAATGGCTGGGTAGATTAAAGAGCTAGCGATAGATGCCCCACGCCACACCATTTATTTCTGGACTTTTCCCTTTGGCAAGTCCTCTCTGATTGGACTATGCAACTCCTTTGTAAGCCTTGATTGATGGCCACCTGTGCTGGAAAAACAAAACTGCTGCCCAGTCTAACGCTGGGGGCTCTGGGGACATTATCTGCACCCTTCCTGGGCTACATTGCTTAGCCAAGGTTCCAGCAATGATGAGGAAAGGAGCTGGCAGCAGGGGTCCTGGGGTCCTCTTCCTTGACCATAGAATGCAGGTCTACAGCGAGGCAGCCCCCTCCTACACAGATCCAGCTGATGGCAGGACAATGGAGACTTGTAGCTATGGGGCACAATGCAGAGGATCACATGATCCTCTGCACCCGTCAGTAGGTCAGGTGTGAGAAGAAGGCGGGTTGTATCCTAATTCCTGAACTCAGCTGAGATGTGGATTAAAAACATCGCTCAAATACGGATCAGATGTACTGAAGCACAGCCTCTGCCCACTGCCATCCTTGCATGAATTTATCCGGAGTAAATTGGCACCAAAGTTGGAAGGGTTGAGTGCTCCGCCATGGAACTGATTGTAAACAGTGCAGAGGGGTGAAAGCAGCCGGGATCAGTAGGGGCCTGGTTAACCCGAGGTTGACAGAGCCAGATGCTAGCTGTTCCAGATGCAGCTGGATGACTATTGATTAACAGAAGCGTCCCCAGGACCCTGGGGGGGGGGTGAAGGAAGCGGCTCACAGAGAAACAGGCGAGTTCTGTCTGTGTGAAGCTCCGCACCTGCGTGTCTGCGTGGAGCAGCCCCGAGCGAGCCTGCGCCTGGCTCCTCCAAGCGCCCCTTGGTCAGCTCTGGATGGGGACATTTGGCAGGATTGTATTTCTTTCCCTTAAAAACACTGGGAAAAAGTCGAATTCTTTATTTTTTAACTTCTTACTTAAGAAAGGAAATAAGCAACCTGACCCACGATCACATGCCCAGTACTCCGGAAGTCCAGCGATTAACTGGAGCAGTTGAGAACACAAGAGATTGCGATATAAAACCTGAGAATATCAGTGAGGAAAAACCCAACAGCAGGTGGGTCAAAGAGCCACTTTACAGTCACTGCAACAACAACAACAACAAAAGAAGAGGTGACCATAGAAGGGACTTTACTTCCCGGCCATCCCAGTCAGTGAAGGCGTCACCGGAAGCCAGGCGCCAGATATCAACAATCAAACATCACAGTTGTCTTCACTTAGCTCCAGCCTTTCAGGAAAATAGCAACTGCCAGGCCATGCTGAGCTCTCAGGATGGCCATTGTCCCAAAGGCCCCTTGATCAGTCAATTTCCTGCATGTCTAGTCTGGCCAGACTTGTTAGACATGGAAGCAACATGGAAACATGTCTTGAAGAGGAACTCGGGTGATCCTGGAGGAAAAATCACTGACAGAAAACCCCTCCTCTGCTCACGCCCTCTCTTCAGAGAGCCTTTCTCCCCATGAGAGCAGATCCCGGCCCGAGAGAAGCGTCCCATCTGGCCGGGTGGAGCGCCTGCCACCGTCTCACTTTGGACTGACTCCTTGCTGAGCCATTTTGCCGTGTGGCTGTGAAAGCCAAGGGGAGAGGGTGTGTGTGCAGCCACGGCTGTGACCTGGGCATCCAGGACAGTGGCACAGAGCAGTGCTCAGTCAAAGCACTGGTGGGAAAGAAATAGCGAGGGGGAGGGCAGCCAGGGGGGCTCAGAAACAAGAGGACAAGGAGGGACCTGTTCAACCTTGCTGGTCTTCAGCTACCTTACAGTGGGCCAACAGCTGGGCGTGGTAGCACAGGCCTGTAATCCCAGCGCTCTGGGAGGCTGATGCAGGAGAATCATGAGTTCAAACCTAGCTGGGACAATTTAGTGAGCTAGTGAGATTATCTTAAAATAAAAGGAACTGGGATGTAGCACAGTACAAAGGCCCTGGGTTCAATCCCTAGTACCATCAGAAGAAGGAGAAGGAGGAGGAGGAGGAGAGGAAGAGGAGGAGGAGGAGGAGGAGGAGGAGAGGAAGTGAAGAAGGAGGAGAAAGAGGAGACAGAGAAGATGCAGGAAGAGAAGAGGAAAAGAGGAAGAAGAGGAGGAGGAGGAAGAAGGAGGAGGAGGAGAAAACCGCTTGGGCCGCGGGGCCATCCTAAGGGCTCTCACACTGCCTTCTCTGGTCTTGCCCCTGCTGAAGGGAAGCTGATATCCTGTAAGTTGGGAACAAAGATAGTCCTCACGCTGCCTGTCCCTCAAAACTCCTGTGTGGGGTGGGAATGCATTTTCCCAGCTGTCCGCCTACCATTCAGGGCAGCTCAGAAGGAGGAAGGGCAGCACCAAGGTCAACCTGGTGTCCACCTCGCTCCCGTCCCTAGCGGAAGGCTGCTGTGAGCCCTTGGGTACCACTGGCAATGTCTCCTCAGCAGAGCGGCACTGGTCCCTTGTCTGGGACAACTTTAATGCATGCATCTGATGTGACTTCCCAGAGCTGTCTGGAAAGTCTTAAACTCCTGCTCTGCTAGCTGGCTTAATAGTGATTCCCAAGTCAGCCAGCTTCCCCTCCCTGAGACTCCTGCGCCTCTCAGCTCAAACACACACACTGCAGTGTCCTCTCAGGGTCTGCCCCAAGACAGCCCCATGTGGTCCGTTCATCAAGGTTAGTCCTTCACAGAGGCATCCAGACCACTGGTGGCATTGGCGCTGATGGGGACCGTGGAGTGCTGCGATGGGTCTCCGCCACCAGTCTCAAGGACCCCAGCCATCTGCCCTGTGCTCACGATGCCTTGGCATGGGCTGGGCATTCACGAAACACTGACTCCCACAGAGCTGGCCGGCCGTGGAGCAGCCGGAGCCTGGGCGCCATGAATCATTGCCTTGTGACTCTGGAAAAGGAACAGTTCATGGTGCGCAAAGTCCAAAGACCATTACTTCCTGTCACTCTGCCTTCGTCCAGGAGTGATTCCCCCAAACAATACCCTGGAGTTTGGTGCTGAGCATCTGGGAATGGTGCTCTGTCTGCACACACAGATAAATAAGGGTGACCTTCCTCCGTGATGGATTGGCGCTGAGGGCACACAGGTACACAAGGACATGGAAATGATGCTTGGTTTGTTGGGAGATGGATTCTCCTTCACACTAACTCTGTGTCCCTTTGCTTTACCTTAGCTACAGGGTACAATGTCAGAGTGATAAAAGTGATTGCCGTATTACACCATCTCTTCAACATTTATTATGTTCTAAGCACAGAGGGAAGCGTGCTGGAAAGCACGCTGTGTCACTTAGGTGCTGACAGAGCCTCTCAGGTGGGAACGCTTACCTCCTCCCACCCAGCACTAGCTCCCAGTGCCACGGGCAGGTACGGCCACACGATCTATGGGGCCAAGTGGAAAATCAAAATGCTGGGCCCCTTGCACGATAGTTACCAAAAGTTTCAAGACAGCAGTGACAGAACAGTCACACAAGCAGAAGTCTCTTCTGAGAATGGGGGTCTCTTCTGAGGCTGTGCAGGCCACACTCCATACACCTGGTCCTGGGGGTGTGGGTTAATAAGAAGTGACATGGGTGACAAGGACCCTCTCTTCCCAATAGACTGAGAAGCTTAATCTTAGAGAGTCCATTGAGCTGTCAGTCAGGAGAGCTACCCATTTTCTATCAGGAGCAAAGTCACTTCATCTGAGAGAAACGCACAAATACTCTCCTGGCTGGACCTGCCAGGATCACGATGCAAATGGTATGCGGGAGAGAGCTTGGGGGCCAGGTGGCTTTTGGGTGGGTGGTCTCAGGTTCACACAAGGTCTGGGAACAGATGGGGTCTACAAGGCACAGATCTGGACTCACCTTTGAGCAGATGCCAGACTGCTCCAGCCAGAGTCTGACCACAGAATGGAGGCAGAGGTGGCAGCATCCTGTCGGCAAAGTGACCAGCCCTCCTCCACATTTCCCAGCCTGACCTTTTGGAAGATGGTGGCCACTGCCAGCGTGCTATGTGGGTATGAGCCTGTGCTCTGAAGTCAGACACATGGGTACTGATTCTGTCCCTCTCGCCAGCTGAGCAGCTTGGACAAGTTTCCAAACACCTCTGAACTTCAGCTTTCTCACCTGTAAGATGGGGCAGGTGGTGACCGCTCTGAGGGGTCAGAGATGGTTACTGGATGGAAAGTGCATAACAATCCCTAGCAGATGGTGAGGTTTAGCTCTCGTCATTCTGGGATGGTCTGGTGGTTGTTTCTGTCATGGAGTGTGGAGCAGATGGAGGAGCTCACGCAGGAAGGCAGATGATGCAGGCTGAGGACCAACACCGTCCTCAGCTCTTGTGAACAGGGAAAAGTGACCCAGTTCTTTCTAAGGTCAGTGTACCTTTCTGTACAATGGGTGCTGTGCAGTATCTACAACACAGAGGATCCAAAGAGCCACAAGTGAGCTGGGCATTATGGAAACTGGAGAAGTCTGATTTCCACATCTGGCTGGGGTCTTGCTGGTGCAACTTGAAAATGGTTTGGCTGGAGAGTGGGCAGGACAGGGGGTTATACCACCTTTCCCAGATTCCTAGTGCCTGCACAATGCCACCTGGGCTGCCTTCCCTCTAGCTTTCCTACAAGTGCTGAGCAATCTAAGTGGTTTTCTTTTAAGAACCCTATTTTGCACAATTTCCACATCCTCGACCTCAAATCTGACTGATTCCATTTTAAGGCCTGCTTGATAGTTAAACCCAGAAGGCACTGAAAAAGAAAACAGTGAATCAGCCCCCAAACTGCGTTTTCAGAGGCAGCCATCACCTTCTGACACTGAGGCATGATGCACGGCTATGGGATAATACCAATCACACCCAAGAGCACGCGGCGGGCTGTGTGTTCCTGGGCTGCGTTTACCCCTAACTGAATTGCTTCGTGCTTTCAGAGATTCAATGTGCATAAAGGATTCTATTTTTCTTGGAAAATATGACATGCATATAAAGCAATAAAGTCAGAACTAAACTTGAAGAAAGGACGTGGTGGGAGGCAAATTGGATATTGTCTAATCACATTCTCACATAAAATACAGAGACACAGGCTCGAGACAAAACCACTTCCATTTACATCTAGAACACTTTCCTCACTCTCTGTGTTCCAGTCCCTGGGGTACAGGCTCTGGGGACTGCAGATGGGAACCGGGAATCTTCCCATTCTGCCCCAGCTCCCGCCTCTTTAAAGCTTTCCCCATCGGGGCTCCTAACTTGTTCTGCACATCCACTTGTTCCGGTAGAGATCTGTAGACACCAGACACAGACTCCAGGGGCTTTCTTGTCAGAAACCGCCCTCTCCCCCAAAAGAACCCCCTGAGAGGTGCCACGGGGCTGGTTGGCTCCAAGGTGGCCGGACCTGTCCTCTGATCTTCTGTCCATCTCTGCAGGCCTCTGCTGTACCTCCACTTGTCCTCAAAACAAGCGAGAACAGCGAACTCACCAGAGCGCATTCAAAGCTGTGAAGGGAGTGGGGAGGACGGGCCCAGCTCCCTGAAGCTGGGGGAGGCTTTAGGCAACTCGCATGTGATTATTCCTCTACTAGTCTGGGGAGGTTACCATGGCAACACTCCCAGAGCCTCCTGCATCTACAAGCCTTTGATACGTCCCGTCCCCGTCCCATCATTTCAGCCAAGGAGGCAAAAGAGTCAGACTTCCTGTTCCATTCTGGCCACTGAATGACTACTTTACTCATTGTTTGCACATCATCTGAGACTTGGAAACACGGGATCCTTTTAATAACAGCACTTTTTCCACTCAAAACTATCTTACAGCTTAAAACGCAAGTCCTTCCTAAAAGGAATTGTTTCCCTTTGCTCTTCACTTTCTTTGATGGTGTACTCAGGAGTAATGCTTTAATTATTATGTTCCGGGTCTAAAAAGGAAACTCTAAATTCTAAAACCTTCCCTGATAGATGGTTAAACACAAGAAACAGATAGCAGTGAGCTCCCGGGCACCCTTGAGTGATTTCCATTGCAGCAGGTACACGCGCTTCAAGAGAGATAAAACCCCCTGCCTTTGGCCCTTTGCCTGAAGACAAAGGCTGCCTCCATGCACAACTTCTAAGGCAAGGAAAGAGCAGGCCTACCCATTTCACCAAAACTGTTCTTATTAAAAGGCAATTACAAAAAGAAATAAAAGGATTATACAGCAAAGACTTTAGTTCTCATCCAAGTTTCCCTGCACCACAAATTTGAGCTGCGACATGAGCTGGACATTTACACCACGCACAGTCACCACGGACGGTCACCATGGACGGTCACCCTCAGAGACAAGCCAAGATATTTTTATAACTCACAGCGCCCTGATTTGCTGCCTGCTTTCTTTATCTTTCCAGCCCTTGCTTCTATCCAGGTAAGTGACCTGTGAACGCTGACTCACGTCAGAAAGTTGGAACAGCAATAAAACATTATCTGGAAGCGCGCCACCTCCAAGCCTTCAGGGCAAGAGCAAATCAGCGTGACGTACCTGTGGGGGACCCTTCCATGACGTGGCCGACGTAGGGGCCTTCCCGAAAGATGGGCCTATTGTCATTTTGATCGATCACGATGACGTCCAGAGGCACCGGCCCCTCGAGAGTTTTGCCGTTGACATCCGTGGTCTCCACAAATAGCTATGTGAGCAAACAGAGTAGGGAGGGAAAAAACATTATTACTTCAATTATTTTAGATTGAAATCAGGTTCCTGGAGAAAATAGGTTGGATCAGCCATGTTTTGGAGCCCTGGATGGTTTTCAAATTTTGGTCTCAGTGGAGAGTTACTGGGACTGGAATAGAAGCTAAGTATTCCAGAATAAAAGGCGAAGATCAAATGCTTCTTAGATTTCCTCTTGGGAAATGTACAATTAATACATCAAATTTGCAAAGAAAGTTAAAAGGAACCTTGCAGTCACCATAGTGGGAAAATGTGCTTATACTGTGTCTGTTTTTCCAGCATCATTATTAGGAGGAATGCTACGCTAATAAAAATAATCATCTAAGCAGTTAGGAAATGAGCACATTAAGAGATAACCAGCAGTATTTATGGTGATATGTAGGAGAAATTCAGTGTTTGCAAGGGGGCCTGATTAAGACCTCAGGATTCCTGCCCGTAGGGCCTTTAGGAATTAGAGCATTTCTCAATTCTGGAAAACTCTTCTGTGGGGGAGGTGCTTTCAGATCTCAATGAAGAAGGCAGAATAAAAACAACTTTCTTGTTTGTCTTAGAAACAAAGCAGTGAGGCCTGGCATATGCAGTGAATCCCAGTGCCCCCGTGTCTTCTTTTCCTGTGTTTAATCCAGGCTTGGTGTTACACAGCAGTAATGGTTGCACTTCTCGGGGGAGTGGGCCGGATCCTGGGAGGAGCACAGTCAGCAAGGACACCTGCAGGTGGAATCCCAGGGACAGGGCACCTGCACTTGGGACTTCTGCTCCATGTCACAATCTATGTGATCTTAGGGGAGAGAATTGCTCATTTTTCTCACCTGTAAAATGGGTTAATTAAGCATTATTTATTAGGGATAATAATAACCAACAATGATCCAATGCTTTCTCAGGAATCTTCTATGTTCTTTCACTTGAACATCACAATAACCCTCAGGTCTATTTACAGAAAAGCAAATGTGAGAAAAAACAAGTAAATTGGTGGAGTCCAGATGTGACCTCAGGAAGCTGCCTTCAGAGTTTCTGTCATTAGTCACCATAAACAATATTTCTAAAACATTTATTCTATATCAAGATGTTGCTATCACTGCCTTTACTAATAGCAATACCATTGTCAAAAACTAGCCGGAGTTGGGAAAATGAAAGAGAGACATGCCACAGTGTAGTGTGGCCCTGCGTCGCCCGCTGAAAGGAGCACGTCAAACTTCACTGAGACCAGGGAGCCTCCTGCTGTTTGCACCGTCTCGACCCCCCTCCTGCTGCTCTTGGAGCTAAGCTGCATTACACAGATGAAGGTATTTGCTGCACTGTTACTACTAATGAAATTGCCCCGAACATAAGCGGCCAGTGAAAGGGGGTGAGTGGAATTCAAGGTTGTGCAATACTGTCTTATACCATGGGCTGCAGTTAGGAAAAATAATCGTTAAACATGTTTGATCTGCTTAGAATATTGAGTGAAAATACACAAAATAGCAGGTCCATTATAGGCACATAGTGTAGCGAGGTGGGCAGAATTGGAAGGTAGTAAACAAAATGAAAGGAAGTATGCATTTTTCATTTTTTCTTTTACATGACTTTATTCTTTCTTGCAAATTCACACATGTAACATGCATGTGTGTGCGCGCGCACACACACACACACACACACACACACACACACAGACTCCTGACTTCCAAGGCAGATAAAATGATGTGAGTGAACCTTTCTTAATTCAGAAAAAAAAATATATAAAGGGAAAGAGTCTCCTAACATCTGACCCAAAGAAGAATTTACAAAAGGAAGACTTATATATTTTTATGGTTCTAAGTCATTAGGCGCATACTGCAAAAACTATTCAAGCTTTGAGAGCAATTTCACCCAATAACACAAGCCTGTTCTTTGTTATCTCAAAACAGCCATGGATTTGACTTTAATGCAACCACTACAAACCTGTGCCTACAGATAACAAATACCTTGCATCTGAGACCTAAGCTTACATGTTCTTCAAGATGTCACCAGAGTCATTCACTGTGGGGAGGATAAAACATCAGACGTAACATTCAACAAATGTACAAACATATTGGAATAGGGAGGGGTAGACTAGCTCCAACCCAAGAAGATGGGAAGACAAACAAGGGTAAGGAGGCTGCGCTGGTGAGGGCGGGAGGCAGTGAGTGGGGCAGAATCTCAAAAAACTTGATGGTGTTTTATATATATATTAGCCAGAGTTTGACTCTCAGATTATGTTTGACAAACAATATCAATAGAAAGTAAGACTTTGGAATGGTCTCTAGAAACAGCATAACACTGCTAAAAAGTGGTATTTCCTCCTTTTAAAGATAATTTAACATAAATTCTCTAGGGACCTATCTGCATCTCAGGCAATGTGCTGAAGCGTGAACCCAAAGAGAGGAAGAAGGAAAGACACTGCAGTGCAGACAGACAGATACAGACAGAGGAGAATGTCTGAGCCAGTGCATTTCAGTTGGAGATGAGGGCCATGTGAGTATGAAATGATTTCATTTCCTGAAGTTCCACCATTCACTACTGTAACCCAGCCAGTATGCTTGCGTTTCTTAGTTGCCTGGGTAACAGTTCCTGTTCCAGTTCCGGTTGCTTGTGGTCTCTTAGAAATGGCTGGTCACTGTGATGCATAGCTGGTCACTGTGATGCACATTGTGTAAACCAATCCCCAATTGACCAGCCATTCTGCATCTGTACTTCCTGCTTGCTTATACCATATAAGCCCTAGACCACCAGTGATCCAGGCCTGATATTCTGGGAATGATCCCCATCAGTCCCGTCCACATAAAATAAATCTATCTCCAAATTCTGGGTGTCATTTCCATGTTTCTGCTTCCCACTATACAACTACAGCCAGCTATATACGATTATTGAAATGTAAATCCACTGAAAATTTCAGGTAGGCCTGTTTCAAGGGCTCAGCTGGCCCTGGTAGCTGGCAGCTGCCATCCGGATGGCATGGATAGTGCAACTCCATCACTGCCGAGATCAGTGAGGGGAACCGGGTGCCTAGTGGGTGTGTGTACAGGGCACAGATCTGAGACAAAATGACTGAGAAAACCTTATTGCCCAGGGACCATTTCAGCTGAGACTTGAACAGCAAGGAAACAGGAGTAGATAGGGATCCAAAAATGAATGGGGAAAGAGTTGGTGAAAGCAGAAGTATCAAGCATAAAGGCCCTGGGGTAGGAAAAAAACTTGGTATTAATTTGGGAGTGGGGAGTGATATAAGATTAAGTCAAGGAATAAAGATTTCACTCAAATCCAAATGGAATAGGCAGGGGTAAATGCAACACAAGATTCCTTGCACAGGAAAATCTGGGCCAGGTGAAGGGAAGGAAGCTTTCCCATGAAGTGCTGGGAAGGCGAGGAGGAATGAGAAGCACACCGTGTTTGCTTGGAGCAGAAGAAGGCACTGCAGACAGAGTGAAATAGCTAAGCTATGGTCTGCAGAGAGGTCCGCCTGGCAGCTTAACCGTGAGCACCGACCTGTGCGCGTGGCTGAGCATGACCAAGGTGTCAGGAAACACGACCTCGTCCTTCCCTTCCCAGGAGTGAGTTTTCTTAACTCTTCTTCTGAGACAAGACAGGATGCTGTCGAAGGGAAGCAAGAGGCCCAGCGTGGCTCTGGCTGTTTGAAGCACAGCTCCAGGAATTGGGACCCCACAGCCCCACCTGCCTTTGCTAGGCCCCAACTCCGACTGGGGCTCTTCACTTTCCAGGGGTCAGCCTGTGTGGGGGCCATGAGATGTGCTGTGTAAGACAGGCTGGAGTGCTCACCAGGGGGTGCTCTGCTGAACAGCAAGGAAAGCCGTGCACGGTTGCTCTGCGTAGCAATCTACTGGGTGGCAGGAAGCCAGACACTGACCGGCGACACGTCCAGCTGAGCTGTGTGCTGTGTGCCGTAGACCTGGCCCTTCACAGCGCAGGCAGAAGCACTAGCAGGCAGGGTGGTGGGCACACACCGCCACTCCAGGGCTGCCCAGCAGGCAGGACTGGAGCCGAGATTCCAAGGCGCTGGAGAGCCTGGGACAGCATCCCGGATGAGGGTTCAGCAGAATAAGCTTTCCCACGGATACCACCTTCCCCACGGATACCACCTTCCCCACGGATATCACCTTCCCCACGGATATCACCTTTCCCACACTTTCTCCAGACTTTAGCTGTGTGTGAGGAGCTTATGTGATCATTTCCAGAGATGCTTCAAACAGGGCGGAAAAAGACGAGGACTCTTCACTACTTTAAAAGTGACACACTGCAGGAATGTAGTAAATGGAGATGGCCAGAGACACCCACCCAGGGACACCCACCTCTGCACTGCCCGTGGGTGTATTCTGGCAGGTGGGTGAGCCCCAGCCCCAGTGCCCGACACAGGACAGCTGCCTACGCAAAGCTGATGGTGCAGCGTCTTGTTCTGGAGAGGAGGTGCCTCTTTAAGAGCCCGGGGTTGGAGTTTTGGCTTCTGCATTGGCCATCTGTCCTTTCTCTCCCTGGCATGCGGGACTGACAGTCCCTTTCACTCTGTGGGCCCCTGCCAGTTGACTTTTCCTACAGTCTTAATCAACCAACAAGGCCCCAGTGGCAAACAGCATCAAAACACATTACACTGACGACTTACTTTTCAAAAGCAGAGAAGCAGCCTTTACTGGCTGTCTTGTACATGTCCAGGCTTTTGGGCATTGCCTCATTGGCTGACAACAACTAGGAGAATTGTCCTTGCAGCCAAGAAATGTAAGTAACCTGCCTACAGCCGCGAAGCTGGTTTGTGACCGGGCAAAATCCAAATTTAGCTCCAACTCTAAATTCACCTCTGTCCCACATGCTTCCCACTTTTTTCTTTTGTTAATGGCCTACCTTACAGATGTGGGTTTGTTTTCTTTACTAACTGTATTATTTACTAACTTTATTGCTTTTTACCAATTGATATTTTTAAACCTTGCCTTATCCAAGGCGTAATGAGCAGTTTAGGAATATGACAAGCTTAGGTATTTTATCAGAACACATGAAAACACATGTTCGCATGGAGGCTGAGCCTCTGCATATGAGCAGCTCCCTGCCACAGGCTGGGGGCTGGAAACAGAGGCGTAGCAGGCCAGCTCCGTGTTTGCTTCTGGAAAAGCAAAGCAAACTCATCCTTATAGACGTGACCCTCAAATGACCACTGTGAAGGAATGGTGTACCGAGGAAACTGAAAAAAATGGAAAACACCCCAATCTCTTTACAGAAAAATATTTTCTCTACAGCAGAGACATTAAGATGCCACATGAACCTGGTGGCCCTCTTCGGGGAACTGTGATAGCTGGGCCCCAGGGGTGGGTCCTGTCTTTTGAGTTCCATGTGTGGAGGAGAAAAGGGACCCTCTAGACATGGGGTGGGAGTGTGAGTGTGGAGTCTTCTTGAACACCCTGCCCAGCACCAGGGGTCCTCTACCCTCCTTCCACACTAGGGGGGTTTGGGGGGAGGGGTTTTCCCCAGAGATGTGAGCTATCAAGTCACGAAACACAAACTGATGACTCTTCACACCAATTAAGGCATTGTAATAGCAGAGCTTGGCTGTATACACCATGCATTAACAGTAATGCCTCGTTAAAAAAAATCACAAGAACACAACGAACCAAATTACAAAGCGTGTCCACACACGCCGGCCTTAGCTTCACACACTATTAACAGCCTGCCCTCTCTTTGGCTCATCTGCTCCTCTCCATCACGAAAGATGCAATGCAGTTCAACAAATGTGACACTGTGGTCTCATCCAAAGGGATGGCATGATGAAAGCTAAAATGCACTACACGGTCTTTTGAGTGAAGGCCAGAATGCAGAAGCTGGCTCTTAAAAGCCAGTACTTCGTGTAGTGCAGGGTGGCCCAAGGAATAGATGAGAAGCCAATGGATCAATGCAATTCAGAGGCAAAACATGGCACACAGTCCATGGAGTCGAGAGTCACTTTGAAGGAAAACAATGCAGGGAAAACTGCAATGCCGTTTCTCAACTCTGATGCTTCTGCTTTGGCAAATTATTCCAATGAAGTAACACACACACACACACACACACAAATGCACACAGCAAACTGCTGTTTCAAGATGATGTAGTTCAACATCTGTTTGTGAGCACTGTGTGTCCATGAATCCTTTTTAGCTCTAGTAGTCAGGGGACATAAAATAAAGAACATATATTAGCCATAGCTCTAACAAGTGCAGTTCACATTCTTCTGTGTGGATGAAGGTGTCTGCCAGCTGAACGCGTACTTTTCCAGATAAGGTGCCTCTTCAGGGCATTAAAATTTTTCCAACATGGATACTGCCATTTGCACCATCTCTGGAACTTCTCTTTAGGAACTTTTGCTTGAACAAATTTATAAATCGCAAAGCTTGTGATATTTCATTCCAAATATCTTTCATAGTAGAGCATGGTTACAATCCTAGAAATTTAAAATGACCCTTTGGAGGTTCCCCAGAGGGAATTAGGGATATGCACAGGCCTAACAATGGAATATCTAGAGTGTACGTACAGATGAAAAGTGTGTGTGTGTTTCCCTCCAAACCTACACATACTGTATGAAAACCAAAACACAAGTGCTTGTCCCCAGGGAGAGAACAAGTTAGGCCATTGACTGTGAGGTCCTGAGTCACCACCCCAGGCTGACCATGGTGGCACTAGGTTGACATTGTCTTCCTGGAAGGCAGTGGAAGCAGCTCTGAGAATCTCCAGAATGTTTGCAGCTTAAACAAGAAAACAATCTGTGAAGATGCATGGAAATAAGCTCCTAGAAATTTTTTTGTAAGTGTGTCAGAGTGTTTCCTTATAAAGGATGATCTCTAAAGTGTGAGAGAGATTGGCAGCTGTCTAACGAAGCTACTGTCCACAAACTGCGGCCATCTGTTTGTGTACTGTGACTTGATAGCTCACACCTCACACCTTTGGAGAAAAGATAATGTTATTTTGATAAGCAGGAAAATAATAAAACTCATTCTAACTCATTTCATAAACATGACACTTACATTGTCCTTATTTTTTGGACATGAGTCCTAATATTTAAAAAAATTCTTGTCAATTTATTTCTCACAAGTCCCTTTGGAAGGAGGTTAAGTATTCTGCACATAGACGAGAGTATCCTCATTGTCCATTCGAAGGTAAATAACCTAGGGCAGGAGCGCTATTCTGTAGCATTTAATTAATCTATGCCTTGCAAAAGAAAGTACTGATAGATATTTTTCTTGAACTTTTGTCTGCTGCTCTCACATGCCCTCCACTTCTTAGTATTTCCCCGAGATGAAGCCGGTCTCCTTCAGCAAGGACACCGCAGTCATTACTGAGATTCCCTGAAATCACACTAGCTCTGGAGTCAGAAGCCTGTGTCCACACTTTAACCCTGCTACCTACAGAAAAGCTGAGGTAGGCAGAAGAACGTTCCCACCCCTCCATCTGGGAGATTTTTATGTCTGAATTCCCAGAACTCGTGGCTATGTTAGGATCATAGTAAAGTGGAATTAAGGTTGCAGACTGGCTGCCCTTCAAACAGAGCAATTAGCCTGGGTTATCTGGGTGGGTCCAGTATAACCACGGAAAGGAAAAGAGATGGTTGGGGTGATGGGGTTTATCGACCATTGCTGGCCTTGAACGTGCAGGAAGAGAGTATGGACCAAGGATGTGGGTGGCCTCCAGAAGCCAGAGAGGACAAGAAAAGGGCTTCTCCTTTACAGCCTATAGAGGGCAACTGACTTTTACCTGTGTGTCATCATGTTAGATTCCAAATCTACAAAACTGTAAGATAACAAATTATGTGGTAGTTTATTACTGAAGCCAAAGGAAATGAATACACTGGCCCCAGAATTTACTGTCCAAATCAGAACACTTTTAGAATGAAAGTGGACACTACTAACACTTGCACAGGTGAAATGCGAAGCCGTGTTAGCTAACTGGGTGGTGTGGCCGTTTTATCCTACAAAGTAACCAGTTTTCCAGGACTCGGTGCACATGTGCAGCCGGCAGTGATTACAAAACCTCTTTCTGTTTTATTGTCCGTGAAACAGAAAGATAAACAGCTGTGTGACGCGGTTCCTGAGCAGCAGGAAACCAAACACAGGTGAGCAAGAGGAGACGAGGTGGTGGTGTCCTTGACATGTACCTGCCAGATCCTGCCACCAACCAGCAGGTCACAGCGCAGGTCAAGATCCCCATGTCTTCCCAAAGGGCAGCCCCTTGGGTGTTTCCTGGGGTGACGGGCCTGGGGCGAAGCCATAATGTGAGAGGGGTGTTCAGTCATCCCACGGGGCTGCCTTACCAGAAACACGCATTTCCCATGGACTTTCATTGTTTTTCATTTTGATATTTATAAACGTGGATACAATACCCTCGACTCAATTCTCATGTGTCAACCACTATCTCCTGGAAATCACTTTTTTATTGCAACAAACCAGTTTTCTCTTAGACACCAGTTACCTTCATTTGAAGTTATTTTTCTCAGTCTTATTTACTTATCTAAGCTGAGTGTCACAGTGGAGCAACGCTTGGACGGGGTCCAGGGAAGGCGTTTTTAGCCTCCTGGAACAGTCCTCTGCCTTTTTATGCTGTGGTGACACAACTGGATGTGATACTCACAGTTCCTTCTAAAAACCACCGATGGGATGATACAGTTCCACATTTGTTAGTCTATTAAAGATCTTGATACAATTACTATATTTTTTGAGAAGTTGGCTCTGCTTAGAGCTGCAACATTTTGTCAATGTGAAATCTCACTTTTAAAGTGTCTCTTTTGCACCAAACATAATGAAAGCATTTTTCCTTACATGTATGGGTGCTCACAAGCATACTGGACTTGGAGGGCATGCTTCCGTTTAACTTCTGAAGTAACTTTAATTCTGTAGAAGAAATCTATGCAGATACTCAAAATAATTTTGTTTTAACAGCTTGGGTGAAGTCCTAGTGAATATCCATCCACTGCCTCAAGAGGGGACAGAGGCTAAAATTTTTAATTGGCTCGAGTAGAATTTATATAAGTCACAGATGTTGGAATGATGCCAGGTCCACGAAGGAGGTGTACAGAGGTTAAGGAGATTTCTGTTCAAAGACGGCAAATAGAATATTCTTTAAAAACAAAGCCATAGGAGAATGATTACTGAGGATTTTATTTTCATTTGCCCTTTCCCTCTTCCAAAGTGAAATTGAGAAGAATAGGAAGGTAGGTAATATTTTTCTTTTGTAGTTTGCATATGTAAGTATTTTGTTAGAAGTATATTAAAATGTTTATTAAACATTAACTTAAGGTTGATATATAAAAATTTAAAGTATCAACTAATGAATCCCAGGTAGATTGTGATATTAAGAGAAAAAAAAAAAACATTGACTATTTATGTAACAGAGTGAGAAGTCCTTTATGAGCCAGAATGAAAGAAATATCTTATCTTATTAATAGATCATATTAATTATATAATTCAAGTCTTTCGTATGACTAAAATATGATAAAATAAAAAAGAAAACAGAAAAATATTTGTATCATATAAATCGTTAGCTTATCTTGATTATTAAAAAGCTGTTTAAAGATAAATCTAAAATAGAAAATAAGAAGAACAAAAATATTATCAAGTTAAAATGAGATTTTTTGCTTATAAAATTGTTAATTATAAAAACCTAATAATCTATGGGAGAAAACAGTTACGTTATTAGTAATGATAGAACATCTTTCTGAAATGCAGTCTGTCACTGTCTAGCCCAGGACTTGAAAATTTTACTTGTAGGAATTTAGTCCAGGGGCGTGTCTATGTGCGTATGTGGCACTGCACATATTTATTTCATTATTGTCTAAAAAAGGAAAAAAAACCTATGAACACCACAATATCCTGACAGGAGATTAAATCAACCATGGCATGTGCACCAAACAGAACACAGCTCAGAAGCATGTTAGCGCATGCAAAAATGTGTGGATGGCATAGGATTCAAAATATTCTGTGTATGAAGTAAAAAATCTGATTGAAAAATAGTCCATGCAATACAATACAACTTTTGGGAAATAGATGCTACACTACTAACACTATGTTAAAATATTAACAGTGGGTTTCCTGCAGGTGACTTTTTGCCTATTTTTTTATTTTATGAGTGTATATGAATTTCAGACTTAAAAATTTACTTACTTTATTTTTTCTTTTTGTAACAGGAAGCAAATTCAGGGCCTCACACTTACCAGGGTAAAATTTACTTTAAAACTGCAACTGATTCAGATAGTAACTACAGTCTGACTCTGGTTTGTTACAAATGAGGAGAAACTTAAGGGCATCTACCAGCCTTCAGCCTTGAAGATTAATGGAAACAAATATTCCCTATACAAGAGATCATCAGTATAATGGCAGAATGCAGTGTACCTGGCTTTTCCAGTCTTCACAGGTTTCTGATTTTCAGATCAAAGAAGAATCTCAATGCCCTTGACGGAACTTTATAATATGGGTTTGACCTCATCAATTTTATTTTCTGAACCATCATTGTTTTCAACGTCTACTTTTTCTCTGAAGCTTCCCCTTTAATCTCACCAATAAAACAGGAAGAGCTGAGAGTCCAAGCGTGGACATTAGATTCAAGGAGACTGGACTTCAGGTCTCTTGTCAGTTCTGTGATTTCTAAGCTACTCTGTTACCTTCTCAGAATCTCAATTTCCTCATCTTTACGATGGGAGAGTGAAATCTCACAGAAAACAAATGGGCTTGTGACACGCTTAGCAATAAGGCCGGGCACATAGCAAGACTGAAATAAATGGTGGGCGCCAGAATCCTTGATATTTTAATAATGCAAAAAAAATCACTTAATGTTGTGTCCTTGCTTAGAGTCTACAATTGCGAGCACCTGAGAAAGATCATCCCCGCGTTGATGAAGCTGCCTGCAGGAGCCAGAAGCTTATTTAGAAATAAGCAGAAACACTAGCCTTGTGGTTCCAGGTGCTCTCTGCTCCAGTCTCCTATGTGAGAAGTGGGCTAGGATAAGGTCATGGAGGGGCCAGGGATACAGCTCAGTGGCATATGCTCCTGTCTCGCAAGCACAAGGTCCTGAGTTTGATTCCCAGGACCAAAAAATAAATAAATGGACACGGTCCTAGTGCTGTCTTGACTGCTCCTCCCTCCTGGTTCCCAGCATCAATGTGACTGGTGGAAGTGGCACCAGCTCCAGCCTCGCACCCTGGAGACCAAGGACTGAGCTCGCCTTGTTTTTCTGGCTCCTGTCAAACGCCCACTTGCCATCTGTGCCACCCTGGCTCTGCTGCCTGTGCCCCTTGCACTTTGGGTGGGCCACAATCCCCGCTCGGTCCTCCCCTTTGTAAGGGTACCCAGCATCCTGCGCTCTTCCTGATGAGCCTTGCCTAGCCCCCCTTTCCATCTCGGGCTGCCCTTTCAGTGCCACATTCCACCCGAAAAGGCAGTGAGGGCAACGCTGACACTCAAAATTTATGTTATGATGTAAGAGATTATTCATATGCGATTATGAGAAAGAACACAGGGCGAAAGTGTTATGTTTTTATCTTTTTCCCTAGTGCCAAACTATGATGCGTATCACAGAGAGGATATCAACACTGATGCTGTCCTGGCTTTCAGACTTTTACCTTTAGTTATGCAGTGTATGTTTGCATTTATCTGAAAATTTGTCACAGGTGTAGCTTCCTGTTCTACCACCACCAGTCACGACACACGACTCTTCCCTTTGCACGAGGACCTCTTAGATCAGAAGGCAATGCTTTAAATGCTTCATTTGTGTCCCACTTCTGGGTGTATATCCCAAAGAATTAAAAGCAGGGTCTTGAATAGATACTTGCACGCCCATGTTGAAGCAGTACTCTTCATAATAACCGTAAGTGGAAACAATCCCAGTGCCCATCAGTGGACACCTGAGTAAACAAACTGTGGTCTAACCATACAGTGGACTATCGTTCAGCCTTCAAGAGGCAGGAAACCCTGGCAAGTTGCAACGCAGATGGACTTTGAGAACATTATATTAGGTGAAATAAACCAGTCACCAAAAAGACAGATAATGCACGGTTCCATTTACATGAGGTATCTAACATAGATTCATGCAAAGACTGGTAGCTCTCAGGGACTAGAGGGAGGAGAAAGTAGAGTTATCGTTTGCTGGTACAGAGCTTAGATTTGCAAGAGGAGAAGATCCTAGGGATCATCGTCACGACAGAGTGAATGTATTTACGCTGAACTCCTCACTTACGTGACTATGCTTGTAAATTTTATGTTATGCATTTGGAATCACAGTTAAAATCCCCCTTTAATTGTCACGGGAATCACATGGAAGCTGCTATCATGAAAACTCCTGTGATTCAGCCCCAGAGATTTACCAGGTTCTCAGCTGGGGCTCAGGCGTTTTTGCGTTAAGTCGTCTCAAGTAACTCTGAGGCAGTGACTTGAAGACTGCACCTTGGGAAAATCTGCTTTAGGGACACTCAAGGCACTTTGTGTCATCACCAACCAGGTGTTAAGACCCAACAGGTACTGTTCCTGGTGAGGGCGGGTTGACTACTTGCCGGCTGGGTTGTTGAGATTGCTAATAGCAAAACAGACCTTTCTGGCAGTGAGTAAGACGTAACTAGGACTGTAACTGTGACTTTCACTGCTGATTCTTCTCTTTGCTTCTCTAGTTATTCCTTACACAGTTCAGACTGAGGCACTGTCTTTGCTAGAGAGGAATCACAATTTGCTCCTAGGTAAATGTTGGTAGTTAGGGAATTTCAAACTGCTGATAATCCAGTCCTATTTATACGCGGCCAGTCTATCAGTAGGTCCTGTCAGCTGCGCCTCTAACTGACCTCCTGAATCTGAACACCTTTCTGCTGGTTTTCTTTTTGCCCAAGCCACTGTCTTTTATCCATGTTGGTAAGGTTGCCTCTCAAATGTCTTCTCCTTGTGCCCTTGTTCCCACAAAGCTTTGCAACTTATCTTTATAATTTTAAATTGAACTGGTCACTCTTTGGCTTTCGAACTATCTTCCACCAATCACGTTCCAAGTTGAAACGTGGCCTGTGAGGCCCGTGCGTGAACCGTGGGTACACCCTTGGTCACATCGCTCTCCTCAGGGTCATTTGGGTCTGGCCACGCACTCCCTCTTGCTGCTCCTCAAGACTGCCAAGTTAACTTTCACATCTAAGTCTTTGGAGAGGCTGGTCCCTCACCTACCACACTCTTTCCTCTCTGAGGAATTTTCATAGTTTTTTTTTCCCCTCATTTCCTTCACATCTTTCCTCTAAAACAGAGCCTGGGCTTGAAAGATTGATTGAAAATAGCTGTTCCTCCAGATTGTCCCCAGCCACCCTCCCAAGCCCGCTCAGTGGCTCTTGCTACTACAGGCTTATCCCCTGGTCATTTATTTCTCTGCCATCCCTACTCAAGCAGAGCTCAGGAGGACAATAATTTGTGTCTTGTTCTCTTCATACACTGGAACAGTGTCTCACACTCAGTAAATTTTCAATAAAAGTAACAAATGAACAGTGAATTAGTTAAGGGCTCTCAGTTTCTCCTGGTTCCCTAGAGGATAGATCAATAGACAAAATAGAAATATCAGCTGTCTTTTGAGAATTCCCTGAGGGTAAACCCAGCCAAAAGAAGCAGTGCATTAAGAATTCAGCAAGAGCATATTTTGCCTATTTCAAAAGAAGAAACCGAGTTCAGTGAAGTTGTTATAACTGTCAAGAGCTTGCAAACATATTTTACATGAGATTATTCATTGTTTGGCAATGACTGATGGTAAATGATTTTATTCTGACACACATATTACTAATAACCATATTTAAATGAAGGGAAATAAAGCAAGTGGAACTTAATACAAATTCTAGCTCACCAAAGTTATCCCATCTGTCCCTGCCTTTATAAATGAGGCAATCCAAGTTACAAGAATAGACTCATATTTCTTACATAAATCCCTCCTTGCAATCCAGAGAACCCTAGCTCAGCATCTCTCTGATTTTTCATTGGTGCACAAAAAATGCCTTAAACATCTAGACATGACTGTGATTTGAACAGATGCATTGTTAGATGCTTCTGGATTTTAACCCAGATCGCACCACATTCTTGCCTCTTACCAGATTCCCCCACCCCAGGCTGGCACACGGTTCTCCCTCCTCTCCTGTGATGTGGCATGGAGCTGTATTACTGCCTTTTTCATAGGCCATACGGAAGAGTTCAGCCTAATGCTTTCATTCAAAGACAACCCTGCCATCAAGTGGTGTTGTCCATGGTGCTGGGTTATTACGCCTTGGGCAACATAGTTTTCCCAATTCTTGGGATACTGGTGGTGGTTTATGTTACCTCTTCCAAGATTTGTCTTAGGTGAGGAAGGACTTAATTATGAGACAGAAGAAATGTAGGTGTGGTGCATGTCGAGGGGCGATATTGCTCCTGAAATTTCCAGTAAGATCTAAGAGCTATATTTTGCTATCTGGTGAGTTTTAGCTAAGAAAAGTCAACAATTTTATCTTCTGGGAAGATGGGTAGGAGAGCTAGACACCAGCCTTCACACTGGGTTTATCCCAATACTTAGATCTGCTACTGCCTTCCCCTTGGATTCTTTTTCTTCCTCTCTATTTTTTGAACTCTTTCCTTTATTCTATTATTTGCTTGCCTATTCATGTTGTAAAAGAGCTTAGTTGATACATAAAATCTTCTCTCTGGTCATTGTCTGTCTAAAATTTATTTAACATTTCACATATTTTGTAATAGTGTAGAAAAAGAAGCAGGATTGGAGATTTACACTTCGAGTGATTCCATACTCATGTGAGCATGAGCCGACTCCTGGAATCACTTTGATAAGATTGAAAATATTAAACAATCTAAAGATATCCAGAATTCAGTGAGGATATTGAGTGTGTTTAATTCTGTTTTGCAGTTCGAGGAAAGTTTCTCAGGTAAGATACTGATTAAGTTAAATTCTGGAGGAGTCTGAGGCAGAAATGGAGGGAAGGAAGAATAAGATTTTGGGGACAGAAAATAGTAAAATGAAGGTATAAAATATCAAAATGCTCTAGAAGAAGACATTGAATTCAGCCTCGTGCCTACTTTTTCATGTAAGGCAGTGGAATACAGGTGCACCACTTGTTTATCCATGGTCTTTGGCTGCTTTTGCGTTAGAGCAGTCATACTGAGTAGTTGCAAAAGAGTTTGACAGATTGCCAACCTGAAAGTATTTATTCTCAGGCTTCATATAGAAAATTGTTTCTAATCTCGCTTCTAGATTATTGAGTGCAAAAGAAAGAAGCAGTAAAATTTCCAGGGAGAAAATGTAGGTGTAGTTTCTAAACTTGATTTGACAACCTGAGCTCTCTGAACTTTGCCATTTATCCTGTTCCCATTCTCTCCCTCCCCTTGTGCTCTCTCCTCCCCCTTCCTTCCCCCCCATCTCATTATTGTTATTTACTCACTGAACAGATATACATTCTGTCCTGTTATATCACAAATTCTGAGCTAGACTCTGGGTTAGTAATAACTGCAAAATAATGTTAAGATTTATTAAACTCACCCAGGATTACCATTTAGTGGGATTTTAAATAACAGTCACAGAAATTATTATCAAACATGGAAACATGCAATGAGATTGTTTGGAGTGTGGATGGGGGTTGTTCAATGAAAGTCTCTCTGACTTACGTTAAGTAAGGGGGAAAGATGCTGTGCAAATGTCTGTACTTTTGCAAAATTGCACAGAAACCAGAGGGATTAAGCCAAATGAATGAAGCCAAGAGAGTGACATGGGCTGAGAATCAGGAGATGTGCAGGGCAGGGCAGGTGGGGTCCCACAGACAGTGGTAGGCATTGAAACACTTCCTAAGGGCAACACGACACCATCAAAACCCTAGCACAGAGCCACTTTGAAAAAGAGTTTATAAAGTCCTCCACTAGTTACACACAGAGCCATGATATGATATGATATGATATGATATGATATGACCTAGACTTACCACTCCTAGTCCCGAATCCAAGAGAAACAAAAATGTACATCAACTCGAAAACTTGCAAAGCATGTTAGAGCTACATTATTCATAATAACCCAAAGGCAGACACCAAGTAGTCCCTCAAAGGATGAATGGATGCATCAAATGTGATATATCCAAACAAGGCAATTTCATTCAGTCATAAAAGGGACAAAATGTGGACACGAGCTACAACACGGAAGGATTGCACCATCATTAGCTGAGGGACAGAAGCCAGTCACTGAAGTCCATGCACGGGATCATTCCATTTACTGAAAGCGCTGAAAATCATAAATCTAGACACAAAATGCAGAGTAGTGGTTGCTCAGCTTGAGGAAGATGAGGTGAAGGAAAAGTGGCTGCTAATGGGGACAAGGATTTTTTTTTGAAGTAATGAAAATGTTTTAAAGTTGACTGTGTGACAGTTGCAAAACTCTGTGGCTCCATTAGAAACCACTGAACTGCACACAACTCCATGGCTTATGAATTATATCCCAATAAGGACATTAAAAACAAAGCCTCTTGTAGGTCAAAAGGGAGAGTGGGAGCCGGGGGTGACTGTCTCAGAACTGGATTTCCGAAGGTTATTCTGCCACCTGTGCGGAGGGTGGACCAAGGGACCTCGGAGGAAGATAGGTGGGTCCAATCCACAGCGAGGGTGTTGGTGGCTGTCACAATGGTAGATGGTAGTGATTCCTCTCCTGGAGCAAGGCTGAGTGAGACTCTTGGTTATTCTAAACACTTAGAAAATGATAGATTCCAGTTAGTTTTTCTATTTTTGTTTTTGAGGTGGAGCTTAAGTGTAGCAGACCTTGGTTCTAAATCTAAATCTGTTTGTCCTGGGCCCTTAGTGTGACCATCCACTTTCTTTCTGTCTTCTGGAACCTCTGGCCAGTCTCCTAGGTATGGACCAAGGCAGATAAACAGATGCAAAAGTACCTTTCATGGTAAAGTGGTACATTCCATGTAGATACAGTCACAGAAATTATCAAACATGAAAACATATAATGAGATTGTTTGGAGTGTGGATGGGGGTTGTTCAGAGAATTCAGAGGAGGTTTCAGAGAATTCAGCTCAAGGATACACACTCACTATCAACTAAACTAAACAAGCTGTATCACTTCTCTGAAAATCCAGGGGGCTGGTCTAACGCCTAAGGCCTCCCAGTCACTGTTATGAATATCAGTGATGAATTATAGCATGCAAGGACTGACAAAGTAGGGGATAATCCCAGTGTAATGACTGCAGAGTCACAGCCTGGAAGAAGCTTTTAAAAATGAACACAGCAGTGAACACTGCTACACGGCAGAAGCTACGGGATGGGAGTGGTTCCCCTTCAGCCAGTGCTTCAGAAAGCATGATTTCCTCACTTCTCCATGACCCCCAATTCTTTCCCAGGACTAAGACTGGGTGAGTTTCCTTCTGCTGCTGTTCTTTGTGGTTTTCTTATACCCACACTCTCTTGCAGCACTTTCTAAGCTGCAGACATAATACTTTGGATTTATAATACTTCAACCAGCAGGTTCCCACCAACCATCGCTTCCCTGCACGTTCTGGAGTTAGGAAGCTTTCTGTGGTTTGGGTCAAGCCAATGCCTGTGCTGTAGCTCAGAGAACAACACTTCCACTGAAGGCCTCGGAAACAGAGTCCTCTCTGAGCTTCTCCTGTCGTCCTGCCCCTCCTTCTCCTTCGAGGTAAGCTGTGGAGTTCCAGTTCCCCAAGGTGGGCACAGAAGCTAGCCATAAAGACCACAAACATTACGGCAACCCTCCCCACTTTCTGTGTTCTAGCCGGTGATAAATAAATTCTCTGAGCTACCTTGTTTGATTGTAGGTCATAAGACCTCCATTCCAGAAAAGGTCTGTCCTATACCCAGAAAGAAGGAATGACACAAGGAGAGGCCAAGGTGAATCTAAACAAATAGGCTTTGCTGTCAGTCTATTAGCAGTAGATGAGACCCTTTTGTGCAATCGTGTTTCTGCCCATTGCTCTATGCTTCATCAAACCTAAGCATGAAAATGGACAGTTCACACTGGGCTTTTGAGTCTTCAATCTGAAGGCCTTCATGTCACATAAAACTATGATCCAATACATCTGTCATGCTTTTCAGTTGTTAACTTGTCTTGCATTATGGGGTGTTGGCCATGAACCTTCACGATGCGTGAGGAAAGGTATTGCCCCTGTCCTCCTCCACACTCTCACCTTGTTCCCCAATATCCTGACGTTACTTAAGAAAGAGAACTGTACAGCTTTTGACAGAGTCAATGCCAATTTGAATAAAGCCAGCACCCATGACTGCTGTGCGACAAGCTTGCAAGTTGATCAGTTTGCTGTGCTGCTAATTAATTCTGTGAAATTACACATTGCCAAGAGCTTTCTGTCCAACTCTGCAGAGAAATGGTGTAAGGGAAAGTCAACCTTAGAAAGGTAATTCTAGGTGACCTGACCTGAATTAGCATATTAATAATGAACAATTGTTTCCAAGGGATTGATGCTTATTTTTGCAAGCTTAGTCTGAGCACAAGTTAGTTTTGAAAAGAAAAAGGTGAGGTATCAGCAAAGCCCCTTCATTTTAATCTCTTTCATTTGCACTCCATGTACTTTGTTAATGAATTCTAAGAAACATTTCATTAACCTTCATATCTCCTTAAAGTATTACCTGGTAGTGTCACATAGCTTCAGTTTCCTTTAGATAGCTTTCATACTTTTTCACTTTCAAAAGACTTCAAATTCAAACCAAGATAATGGCCTTGGGATATTTTGTTCCACTCAGGATTATTCCATGGCAAGTCCTAAATCTTTGTGTCCCCTAAATCAGTTCAATAACTTCTAACTTTCAAAACCTAATCCAAAATCTAATGGGCTCAATTTGGAGCTGATTGCTTGGCTGACACTGACAAGTTCTCATTCTCACTCCTCACACTTGGTCCACACCCTCTAATCTGCAGCTAGAATTAATGAGAAGAGAAACCTCAAGAGCAGCCAGACCTACATCTTTGATTTGCAGCACTGATGACTGGAAAAATATCATCTTCAAGATATTTCACTGGGAAAAAACCCCAGTTCTTATAGAAATAGTATTTAAAAAAATTATTTATCTTTATTGAGATGAGCAAGAAAACACCTCATACTCTTAGAGGTGATAAATATTTTCCAGTTATCTTTTGATGTCATTTATGGGGGATAGTCTAGCAAAGGAACCTAGATTCTCAAGTGTTCTGTCATTTGTTTTGACCTATGTAACTTATTTCTAAATAAGGCTGTTTCATTCTACCTCCAGCCTTCTGCTCCCATGCAGTGACTGGGGCTTAACAAAAATCTGCATGGTTCTCAGATGGGTTTTGGGTAAGAAGTTCTGGACAGGCGGGGTAAGGGGCTGTGCCATGTGTATGGGAATCAGGAAGTAACCAAATCCTCCTTCCTGTGATGCCTGGTTCCACTGCAGCTGGTGTGCCCCCTCCTCTCATTTAGTTTTGGCTTTCAAAGGCTTGGAAGGAGGAGGTACCTAACTAGAAACAGTGATCCTTTGGCTCTGGTGCTCAGCCTTACCAGTCACTAACCTGAGGCCATTCAAACCTCTGTACCCTTTTCCGCCTCACTGCACACTTCTCTCTCTTCTTTTCACCCGTCTTCTCCATGACCCGGTGTGTGTCTCTGCTGCACCTGCCTGTCATGGCTTTGCATAAATGACAAGATGTTTTATGAGTCCTGCCTTACTCCTTTCTCACTACTTTTGTTTAGTAATTTAAATCTTATTCTCCTTCTCTAAATGAAAAATATTGATGATTTCGATATTTTATATCCCTCTCTCCTAGAGGAAGTTGTGAAGTAATGATTTATGGTTCTCTGCTCCTCAGTTAATTCTGTTTTTCATGCCCGGGAACAACAGTGACGAGTGGCTTCTCATGCCTGACGAAGAGGCACAAACTCCCTGGAAACCAAGGCACCTACTCCCACCCCGCACTCTGGTGACTTCTGGGACCCTGTGCCTCAGTGGGATTGGGGTGCTGCCTCTGCCAGCCAGGGGGGGTTGGGAAAACAAAGGGCAAGTGAGGTGATGTGGAAGGGAACCCTAGGCTTCAAGCCCTTGGCATTCACACCTCGTGAGATTTTAAAAAGAGAACATCAGTTACCTTAATAGCAAGTGAACACGAGCTTCACAATAAAAGATTATCTGCTCAACTACAGTCAGGTGAGAAGCAGGAAGGAGTGATACTTTGTAAGAGGTCTGCCCGTTGCTCATTGACCCTTCATCCATGCCTAGGCATCCCCTGGGAGTTTACTCACGCATATATAAATATGCATGTTTACATCTATGCCCCAGTGGATGACTCAACATTACTTTTTCTTTTTGAAAATTTCTCCAGAGTCAGTGAGTAGATTTTACCCATCTCTGATTTTCTAGTGCCCAGTACAGGGTTGGACCACATGTGCCCCAAAGATATCAGCAACTTCAAGAAGAAGATGACACCACTGTCTCCACTCAGACAGAAAACAGCCCACATCCTAGAGCACAGGTGCCAAGCTAACTTTTCTATCTAGACATTTTGACAGTCAGAAGGACAAGTCCAGAGTTCACCAAGCAAAGGCCCCATTCAGTTTCCTTGAGTCACGGATTAGGGGTACTGTGGAGCCAACTCACCGAAACCAAGAATTGCAAGAGGATGTCACCCTGATCATCTCTGGGGCATCCTAGGGGCCAAGATGGAGTCACAGAATGAAAGCAGCAGCTGGCATTCAGCAGATAGAAGCACAAGGTTTCACTAGGGATCATTCATTCAAGTCAGATCTTACAAAATTATCATCATCTAAACTCTGTGCAAAACCCTAGCTTCTTGCTTTTAGAAGAAGAAAAATAGAGACTCAGTTTTAACAGTAGAGATGATTTTTAATCAGCAGTTGAAGGCCGGCTGGCCTCCAAATATTAAAGTTCACTGGAAAGATACAAGAAATAGAGTGATTGGATTTTAAACTTAAAAGGAGGCAGATCTTTGTCCCCAGATGGCACACGTCCAAGGGTGAGTTTCTTCATAGAAGTGAGTGCCACATTACCTTGACTTTGTTTTGGCAGCAGCAGTGGCAGCACATGTTTCTTAAATATTTTACATGTTGCAGACATTACACTGTCTCAAATATGTTACCTTTTTCAGTTTTTCTAATTTCCCTAGGGAGACCATCACTGTGACCCCACTTTATGGAGAGGGCTCTCCTTTAGCCAAAATTCAGTAACTCAAACCCAAACAGAGAATGTGGTCTCTAGTCCCAGCCCTGTCCCTTACCAGCCAGGGGAACTGAAGCAAATCATGCAATCCCAAGCCTCAGTTTCCTCAGTTGTGAGTGGGGAGCTCTGCTGGGGAGGACTAGAGTATTTTGTGCAGCTCCTAACTGGCTGACACTGTCAAAACCTTGCAGGATCTCCAGGAAAGTTGGCAAAATAGGAAAGGTGGCCCCCATGAAGTTGGGCATGCTTGGGTGATGTACTTTGGTGCATGAAATTCAAGCTCCTGTGACAGAGAATAGACACTGAAGTGTTTTGGGTTGGATTCTGAGGTTTTTCTTTTTTTTTTTTTTCCATCTAATACCATGGGACTCCTCAACCTCAAGCTTATTAACTTTTGATTCTGAGACCTAATAATTCATGGTGGAAGCTGCTGTGAGCAGTGTAGAGTATTTATTAGTATCCCTTGTTTCTATCCACTACATGCCAGAAGCAACATCTTCCTTTTTAGTTGTGATAAACAAAAATGTCTCCTAAACTTTGCCAAAAGACACCTGGGGAAAAAATTGCCAGGTTAGAAAAACTCTTCTGTATTTTCATAACTGGGTAGCCATTTGTTCAGGAAGAAAGAGGAAGCCACAGAACATGCTGGGACTCAAATAAATCCAAGCCAGCTATAATACCTGATACATTGTGCCAACTTGAGAACTGAAAGTTTAGAAGCTTAACTAAGTGTCTCAGCAGGGAGTCTAGGTCCTCACTTTGTAAACATCCTTATCCTGTGCAAGAGGGGGGCATAGAGATGGTGTAAGTGCTACGCTGCCTGGTTGGGGGGGGGGTCATTTACAATATAAGAGAGGGAAAGAGGCTTATTCTTCCCCCTTTGCTTTTGCTATCTTTTGTTATCTTGAAGTATTACCCCTCACCATGCCAACTTGCTTTGGGGCCAGATGATTATGTACCTCCACAAACTTTCCTTCTTTAATTTTGGATGTTTACTATGTTGTCCAGTAATGAGAGACTAGTAACTAGCACATAATTTGGTACCAGGAGTGGGGTCATTGTTCTGCTTGTACCTGACTATGTAGTTCAAGAGCCTTTGGAAATGGCTTGTGGGAAGAGTTTGGAAAGATTTAGAGATGTTGCCTCAAAAACTAGAGCTGGAACATCGTAGGCTGTTCTGCATGGGAGATTCTGATCAGAGCTCAGAAGACCAGAGGGCTGATAGAAATCTTGCTGGTGAAGACCAGGTTTGGGAGGTTAATGCTGGGAAGAAGGACTGCATTGGTAGTGGGACTTCAGACAATGTGTGTTATGGCTTGGCAGAGAGTTTGTCTGTATTTTGCTGATGTTCAGAGACTGTCTGAGACTGAGATTAAGGGTAGTGGACTAATCAATCTGACAGAAGAAATTTCAAGATAATCAAATGTTAAGCCTGTGACATAGCTATTGTTTTTTTTAAAGCTAGATTTATGTTGAGAATCAAGAGCAAAGAGTCCAGCAGGATGATTTAAAATGCGAGTTTGGCTAGAAAGGAAGCTGTAGTAAAGCTGTGGACTATGAAGATAGAGCTGAGGTGATCTCAGTTGATGAGAAGGAACAGGAGAATATATAAGATGGCCTGAGGGTATCACAAGACGCACCAAGCGTCCATTATTTACAGCTTCAAAACGGCAAAAGCAAAAGACTTTGATCTGAGAAGAAAGCCACAGTGTACCATGTTCCAGAATGGCAGCAGCATAGAAAATTATTCCTCAGAATTGGATTCAGAGTGCCAAGAAACCCAGGCATTGATCCCTATAGCCAAGCAAGAAGAAAGCCTGTCTATTGCTCCAGCTGGTATCAGACCCTGGCATCATCCACATGGTGCTGGTTTTAGGTGTATGCAGAATGTAAGGGTTTCAGAGTTAAGAAGGCTTCCACCCTGATTTCAGAAGGCCTAGGAGGCCAGGCAGTTGTGCCCCTGAGGGGGCAATGGGTGAAGTTGTAAGGGTGAAGCCAAAAATTCAATGGAGACCCCAGAAATTTGGCAAATCTAGGAACATGGATCATCTAAGGAAAGGTGCCAGGAGGGAGCAAAGTGGGCCTAAGCGGGAAGCCACAGGAACGCTAACCACCAGAAGTGCTACAGGGTGCAGCCATCCAGGAATCTGGAGCTCATAATGTACCTCAGATTGCTTCAGATGCTGGGCATGGAACTCTAGGACTTAATGTTCACCCTTCTGAATTTAGGAGGTGTTTTGGTCCCAATGGTTATTCCCCTGTTTGTAACTTAGAATGAAAATGTTTCTCTTGTGTCTCTCTCAATGTTGGAAATATCTACCTTTTCATTTGTGCAGGAGCTTGCAGCTAAGCGTTTGCCTTACATCTCAGAGGAGACTTGGGACTTGGAGTTTTCAGCAATGATAACCTAATAGTTTCAGCTGAAACTATTAGAGCTTTGGCAACTCTTGCAGTTGCACTAAATGCCTTTTGCATAAAGGGATGTACTTGAGGCTTTGGCAGGGTCAGGGAGAAATGTAGTTCTAATGTAATATAATGACAGATTTAATACTGATTCTTAAGGATTGTTAAACCTGTGTTAAAATGTTCAAGTTGTGAAATGATAATAAGTGTGTCTTTGTATCTGGAGACCAGTTTAAAGAAATGTGTCTGGTTGCCAAGATGATGAGGGCTGCTGTGGTAAAGGTTGATACATTGTGTCAGCTTAAGAATTAAGAAGTTAAGAAGCTTAAAGATGTGACTCAGCAGGGGGCCAAGGTCCTCACTTTGTAAACATTCCTATCCTGTTCAAGAGGAGGGCTTGGAGATAGTGTGAGCTCTATGCCCACCCTGGGAAGAAGGTGTTAGCTTGCTTACAACATAAGAGAGGGACAGAGGCTTGTTCTTCCCTTTTGCTCTGGCAAAGTGTTGCCCCTCACAATACCACCCTGCTTTGGAGCCAGATGATTTTGGACTGAAACTTCCACAAACTGTGAGCTAAATAAACCTTTCCTTCCTTAATTTGGGGCATCAGGTGTTTTGTCCTAGCAATGAGAGAAAAGTAACATCAACCCAGCACAGATGAACCTCAACCAACCAACAGACTTGTGGACCCGAAACATAAATATTGATTATTGCAAGCCTCTGTGATTTTGAAATAACAAAAATACTGTCACAAAAATAATCCAACATAGTTGTCTAGCCATGAGTACAAAACCAGAGGGCGGAACGCTCTGCAGAGTGCTTAAACACACTGGCGCCACGTGCAGTTTTGTTGCAAACATCAGACTGGGTAGAAGGCATGGTAAGGTAGGCCGTGCTTTCCTGCAGCACAGCCCACTAAGCTCTTCTCAGCAGCCCTCACTCTGTTCCCCACAGAATACAACCGTGCCTGAACACGACCACTGCATTTGCCTTGTTCCCACTCCTAGAAGTGGCACCAGAGCCAGGCTAGCTCCTGCCAGCACTGAGTAGCAGCCCCGGCTGTCTTGTGTCCTTGTTCCTTTTTCTCTCAGTTCATGGTGCTGACAGCCCAGAGTCTTCCTACCCAGCAAACCGTTTGAACGACACCCCCATCCCGGTGTTTCCTGAGGGCATAGGTGAGTGACTGTTTTGTCTGTACCACTGGACTCTTGCACAGTTTCTGCTGAAGAATTATGAAGCACTGTATGGGTGAATGTGAAAATGAACTGAAAGAACATTCACCCATCATAGAAAGCACAGTAATAATGTGGATGGAAATTCAAGGTCGCCTAAATTCCTTGTTTAAATCACACAAGATCCACATGGGGTGCTGAGTGCATGTCACTAGGAGATGTGAAAGGAAACTCATAAAACTCTATGATAGGATATATTAAAATTACTTTATGTTTCTTTGTTTTAAATGTAGAGTATGCAGCATAATTGGTGAGTCTCTTGTCTCCCCTAAAAAGCATCTTTCACACAGCATGAACTGGTGATGAAGTACATGCCCATTGGTGTCGTGTAGGACAGCTACATGTGTCACTACTTACTTATCTGGGAAGAGGAAGAAATGATATCACAGAAATAATTTGTGTAGGTTCAGGAGGCTGAGGGTGAAGTTTAAACCTACATACCTTTATCTCTGAGTTTCTGCACTATTGTTTGGAACTTGCTTCTTTGCTTCCTTCATTGACTAGCTATCAGTCAAAGACCAGTATAATCAATTTGTTTTTGGATCACAGATTTCCACATGCAGTAGAATTCTCAGCATTGTGACTTCACCTTGTAAGAGGATCTGAGCGTCTGTCTTGGATGTTCAGTGCTGGTGAGATGCCATTCTTGCCTTCTATGGATTCCATTCAGAAGTTTAGGTTGACTGATAGTCACAGTTATGACATGCATCTTACAAGGAAGGACCACCATTGTGCTGGACTTTCTCTTGCATTCTTTAATTGTCATTCCTCTAGATCATTCTGCAATGCCAGCAGCAAATCATACCCCATAGTAGAGCGTGAGTACCTTGCACAAGGTCACACAGGATTGACTTAGGATTCAAACTTTGTCCTGCTCAGTTCCCAAATCCTTCACACTGCCTAGAATACTGTACAGGTGGAAGACATCAAGGCAGATGTCAGACGAACCATAGGAACCTCTGAATAGAGGACAGGTTGCAGGACAGCCACGCACCAAGCCCATGTCAGGAACAGCACCTTAAAGCTCTTAGAGGTTATGCCTTACATGGAATTTGTAATATAAAGTCAACATGTGAAGACACAATTACAGTGAAATGGGGCCCATCAGTAAGAAGTGCCCACACCACACAGTACATACAACAACCAAGCTTCCTCTCATGATGGAGCAGATGGCTGACCTTTGGATGAGCCCACAGGGAGTCACATCTTATCTTTTCTTATCTTATCTTATCTTATCTTTTCTTATCTTATCTTATCTTATCTTTTTTTTTGGTGCCAGGGGTCAAACTCATGACCTTGCACTTGCAAGGCAGGCACTTAAGCCACTGAGCTAAATCCCCAGGTCTCACATCTTATCTTTATGGGACGCAGGTGACTGGAACCACCTCTGGAAGATAGAATCACACTTGGCTTGTGCTATGCTCTCATTGAGCTGTTTCTGCCTTCACCGAGGGAACAGGCTTACTGAAAACAGAGGGGGAGAGTTGCCTACACCTATGTCATTTCAAGGGTTTCCACTCTTTATTTTTACAAGCAAAATGTGCATAAGATACAACCACACCCTAAGGATTTAGGCTGGGATTTCCTGCCTCATATGAAGCCTAAATGGTATTCACAGAACACAAGTCACCAGAAAGGAGTACAGAGAAAGTGAAGGCTACCTATGGAGCTGTTGCCCACACCTGGGCAGTGGTGTGAGCTGAGCACCTGAGAATGGCTTCAAAAAAATTATGCTACTGGACACAGTGGCATGTACTCTTGGGGAATATTCTTTCTATAAAGGGGCAATTGAGCATGTTTAACAAATCACCTGGGCTCCCCTAACCCACCCAGCACCTCCGGTCTGGAAATCATCTGACCAAACCTGACTTTCTATCCCTGCCACCACAGTTTACAAAAATCGTTTGTCATACTAATTATGAACCTTATTTTTAAATATCAAATCATTTTGATATTTTCTCTTCATATTTTTCTAATCATCAGTTACCCAATAAGATATACCTGAAAGAACAAGAAAATTCACATTTTTGTGAAACCCTTCCCCAATTTGGAAGGTAACTGGTTAAGAATAAAGAACAAAAGCAACACAAAAAATATTATAGATTGTCAGTTTCCCAGAGTGTGGTGGGGTAAACTAAAGTTTATTAAAAATAAATAATGCCAGACACAACACGCATAGCTCATTACACTTGGGCATATTTTTGATTAGAGCAATGCCAGACAATAGCTCTTCAAATGAGATTTGACAGCAGGTAAATTACACAGTGTAAGGGTTTAAGTTGATCTACAGAACAGCAATGTCTTGATCATAAATAGGATTTGTGTGCTGGAAAACACATTCCATCATTAATGAAACAGACAAATGAACTGAAAAACATCATATTGCACACGGTTTTAAGTAGCTTACCTTAGCAGTGTAATATGGGCAGTAAGTCATGCATAAAACCCTGTAAAAGCTCTTTAAGTCAGGATCAGTTTATTCAAAACAGCACATATTTCAAGTAACTGTTCTTCCTTAGCCAATTCCAGATGCTACTGTTTAACATCAACTAAAATAATGGGAAATAAAGCAATTGTAATTCATTATAAGTTCTGTCCCACTAAAACTCTTGCATTTTAAATTGGTGCTACAAAGACTCTAAATATTTTAGTTGGTAACGATTCTTAGATTCTTAAGTATTGGGTCTGCCCATCTAGCACTGCATGTCAAAATCTCTCCCGTAAATCTCTCATATCCTGAAGCCTTCAACTCTGGGTGGAGACTCTAACATGGCATCTCTCTCTCTTTTATGAGGAGTTGCTAGTTTTGTTGGGTTATCAGCATGCAGTGAAGTAATTGAAAAGGCAGTTGTTAGATTTTGGCCAGCTTAAAGTTTAGTGGTGATATGCTTCTGAAGCATATCTGTACTGCATGGAGAGGTATATCCAGAAGGCTGTCTGTATTGACTTGGATATCAATATCTCCATTTGCAGAATCCACAATTTCAAAGATAATTGCTCTTAAAGATCTCAAATCATCAACACATCTGTCAAGATATCAAGAGCTGAGAAATCTGACAGTTACTCAGAATCCAGACTCCCCTTTAACACAGAGTTGCCACTTATTCCAATTCCAACTGTAACAGTAAATGGCTCAGGAGAGGTATTTACAAGATTTAAAGCAATTTGTAATTCCACGAATATATGCACAAGCTTTGCTTGTTATTTGGGACCCTAATGCCAATCTTTACTACAGCAGATCCAGAGGGGTTGAACTGACTCCCCGGCTCCCTATAGAAGCTGCATCTCATGGGATCCGCCTAGTGATTCCTTCCAAGTGGGACAAGCTGTGTTCTGCAGCAGGCTCTGGGGCCCTGCATCTGAGACCCAGGTAACAGAGCATGGTGCCAGGACTGAGATTTAAGTGAGATTTTTCTGGGGCTGAACTCTGCTGGCTTTTCCTACATGCACAAGCTGTTTTGTTTGCTGCTGCCAAAGCTTGTATGCAGATTTGCAGTTCAATTTGGAAGCAACACAGAAGCAATTGAGCTATAGGGGTTTATTTTATTTCTTTGTGCGATGTAAGAGATGTCTGTGAGTTCTGACTTTCTGGTATCCCTGACCCCCTTTTATAAGGGTACATACGCCTCTTACCTTTGGTCTATTTAGTCCTTCTCTATTCCCTGTCATCCTATGGGACTGTCAATCATTATTTCTTCCAGTCCACTTAAAGAAGGAGGGCTCATGACCCAGTCTAAGCCAATCAGAAACTCTCTTGGCAATGGAAGCCATGGTGCACAGAACCCACGGATGGAAGGTATGTGGGAGGATTTACTTCACTGGTGTTGTTCCTAGTGTAGGTCCCTAGTTCTCTTGTTCTTTCTGAGATCTAGCTGTTAGATTTTACATTTGTAGCCAACAGTCATCCACTAATTTTCCTGGTGCTTCAGTTGGTCAGTGGTCTGACCATTCATGACAGAACCCCAGAAGGCCCACATAAAAACATTACTCTGAGTTGACCATGAACTCGTTCTACCCACGTACATTTGCCTTTGGATAGATCAGGGGAGAAGAGGGAATGTGCAGTCAAAGGCAGAACATGCTTGGAGTATGAATCTATCCATGACCAAAAGGAAAAATAAATTAGGCCATATTATTTCCCATGATTCTTCTTTCATCAGAAGGAGGTGAGGAAGCTGGTGTGAGGGAAGGACAGTGGGTGCCACAGAGACCCAGCCCTGGAGTTACCCCAATGGGGTTCAGCCCCTAGCACTACACCTCACCGTGTGATTACGCACAGCTTGCTCCCATCAATGACGGTTTCTGACTCTGTGAGATGGAGTCATATAAAAAAATAAAGCTTTGCTTTGGGAATATATTTGGGAACTCCCAGGTGCAGGGGAGCCCTGAGATCACTGTAGGAAGGAATAGGGTGGGATTCAATGGGGTTGCTCTGCACACCTGGGGGTAACTGGGTTCTGGTTTGCACATTAACATGATGACTTATTTATTTATTTATTTATATTTTTAACAAGTCTCCTAGCTGCAAAGAAGCTCATTTCACACATGGAGAGCCCACGTCCTGATAAGGAAGTTGACTTGTTCCAATTCCCATGGAAGTCCTGGAAGAACAGGGAGAGGGGACTGAGACTTCAGATGAATTTTAGGCTCTGCTGGTTCATATGACAACTAGGAACTGGAGAGCCAGTCAAGGATCTAATTGCATCACAGACATGACAGTCCTTAAAACAGAGTGAGGATATCCGGGAGGGATGAGGTTCAGTGTAGGAACATTTACCTCAGGGAGGAGGGCAGAGGGAGTTACAGCTGCTTCTGACATGGCAGAGGACAGCCTTCCTGTAGGGTGCCTTATGTGATTTCTCTGGAACTTTCTAGAATGTGGACTGAGGTGAAGTGGTCACAAAATCTGACTGCTGTATGTTCTTTAGCTTTCTAATTGGCTTGGAGAGGCTTTGTTAGGAGGGGTCTGTTATCTGATCCTTTCATAGCCTGAAGCAAGTAGTGGGCAGGCAAAGGGTCTGGGCTTCAGGTTGTGGTGGACACTGTTTCCTCCGGTGGGACTGTTAGCTCAGGGTGCCGGAGAAACCGCACTGGTCTACGGGTGGCCAACACACTGCCCGGGGCGCTGTACTCGCACAAGGATGAAATTTTAAAGACAGAGAGGTAGCAGCAATTAAGAGCAGAGTCCCTTGAGAAGACAGAGAGGGCAGCAGCTGTCCAGGCACCTTGGAAGACACTTGAGGGCCAATCATGGTCACGGAGCTCGATGTGGGACTGGCTACGTGTAGATCCAGACTTGCTTCTGGTTCAAATGTGCATTTGGCTTCTCTCTGCTTCCATGTACATACATATGTGCACAGAAGCATAGATGCAACCAGTATATGTATTTAGAGGAGCACAAAAGCATATTCACATAGGAGATTTCAAAATCTTTAGGATTTCCACTATTCACTTCCCATTTCTCAACAATCACGGAAACCAATTTGCCTTATCAAAAATGCAATTACCCAGTACCTTAGACTGCTATGTATTTGACAGTCTTCTAATTTTCCTACTTTTACCTAATTTGACAGGGAATATTATAGACATAACTAGTCTTTCAAAATGACTTTCACAGGGTTAGTTCACTTGTTAATTGACCCTCTGTGATGGCAATTTATGATGCATATTAATTTCACCTGTCACTTCCGACACAAAGTAAACATGGAAAATAGCCTATCTTTCATAAGGGACTTTATAAAAGAAGTATGTTGGCATCCTTAATTAATGTATGCATATTCTTTCAACCACTGATATCATGTGGAACTTTCATACCCACTCATCTGAAGCTCTCTCCCTTTCATAAATGTTTGGCTATTCCTTCATGATGGAGGAGAGACACCTTCACTGAGGATGATTCTACCCGGGATATAAACCTCTACCTCAGAATGAAGCAGCCATTTGTTTGGAAGGATTTCTAGAACCCACGAAGGCAAAGTTTGAAGACAAATTTTTCCTGAGAATTGTAGTGGAGGGAAAATGCTCCTTCCCAGGAGTCTGAAGCCTGCATATTCATGAGTTATTTCACATCCCAGTACAGGAGCTCTACAGAACAGAATATGACACACAGTTGCTCCCTAAACTTAAGAAGCACAAGTGCGATTGGCAGAGCTTGAGTTGGGCCTTTAGCGGAAGCGCCTCACTGTGTGGACTTGACGTGGTATTGCTCTCCTGAAACCCCTACAACCCACCGCCCCATTCAATCTTAGCCTCAGAAATTCCAAACTCTCTCTGGAGCTTAGTGGTGGGTGAGCACTTGGTATGAAGCTGCAGACAGGACAGACGTGAGCTCAGTGTCGCGGGGCTCCTGTGCAGGCCAGAGGACAAGGGAAGCCAGCAGAACCCCAGGCAGACCTAAATGACCAAGTGGTAAATGTCTCCCCAGAGTGTGGAGTGGTCTTGGGGACTGAGACACAGGGGAGGTGTCAGGAAGGAATGATCCAGGGCACAGAGGGAAGGGTTTACCCCGGAAGCCAGCCTAGTGGTGTCTGGCTGGTGTCTCCTTTGCCTCCATTGCTCAAACATTCTTGTCTTACAGCACCCCCCAGTCCCCACTCTGCTGTGGTTTGTGGGCTTCATCCCGTAAATCCAGGATCTTCATGAGCTCCTGTTCTGCTTTAACTCTAGCACAGGCGCCGAGCATCCCTCCGGTGCCTCCCTGGCGCACTGTACTCCCGGAGCACTGACTCTCCCTCCGGGAAATTATGGGGCTCTGAGCACTGCAGGGATCAGCAGAAGCTGCTGAAATCACTCACTCACTCGCGGCGCCCCCCTTTCACCCCCGCTGAGCCCTCCATGGAGTGCTCTTTACAGTTGATTTACAGCGTCCATCCCCAAGCTCAGCATCAGCATCTCTTAAGGTTTCCTATAGTAACTGCGCCTCCCACTTGGCATTCTCAAGTAGGTTTTCCTTCCATTTGCCACACTGAGACATCCTACTCTCTTTATGAAAAGACTCAGTGTGATTTTCCAGTTTAGGGTCTTCATGTAGGAGATGTCCAGGAAAGATTAGGGACTCCTGTTGGAATTTTTTCACCAGAAAAATCCTGGACGTATTAAAGCTGAATTTAGCCTCCTCATTTATGTTGTCTCTAGTCAAAGAGACAATTTTTCTTTCCCTTCAAACATCTTGTTAATAAATACCCTAATAGGTCCTCCTTGACACTGAGCAAAGCCCATAATATGTGTGTATGCTTAGAAAGAGAAAGGCTAATCATTAACTTGACTGCAATAAGCAATGTGCATGTGTGTATGTGTATATATATATATATATATATATGTAATAAAATATTAAAAAAATTGTTAAGGCATACTTATTTCTGATTTTTCACAGCATATTTAATAAAAGCTTATGTGAGACCTTTTATAATACAAACCCTTTGACTTCTGATTGGGAAATGCATGCCAATGATTTACACACAGAACCACTTTTTAAAAGATGTGAATTATAAAGGTGGCATGCTGCAATGTTCTCATCAATCATAAAAATACATATTTTGAATAAGTGCTGGAATGTACGATCTATACCTCATAGATCTCAGCATGGAAGCGCCATCATATCCAGCTAAAGTGCGTACGTTTTATAGGAAAATAATTACTCCTCCACTCTGATGTTATTGTACCATAAAAGTGCTGAAATACTGTGCTGAGCAATAACATTTCTGGGTAGTGGAAAATTTCTTCTTCATTTAGTCACGTGGTGAAAAAGGCAAGAGTGTGTGCATGTGTGTGTGTGTGTGTATGTATGCGTGTGCGTGTGCGCGCGCATGTAGGTTTGTGTGCACAGTGGGGTATCTTCCCGTTTTGTTCATGGTTATCAAAAATGCCTTTTACAATATTTCTCCATTTCTATTACTAAAGTGACTGAGTCACACCCCCAAGGCTCTCCAGACTTTGAAGCGGTGTTTTTTTTATCAAACATAATGAAACTCTGGAGGAAAAAATATGTGGTTAAATAGTTTTCATAGCCCTGAAGGACTGGGTGCTGTTATTAGTAAAACTGCTTTTCAGTGTACTTTAGAATCACCGCGCCAGCTGCTGACAAGTGTGGCTGCTTTTCACGATGAGATAGAGGAATTCTGGAAGGCTCCAGGGGCAGAGGGGTTTGATCTGTGTTGAGCCTTGCCCCAAGCCCAGGCCTGAGCAGACCTTTTTCTCCTCAGGAAAAAGGGAAAAGAGAATACAGTGATGGGAAAATAAACCAGAAACTCATAGACTAAAAGTCAAAGGATGGAAAACAAAACTCCATGCAACAGGAACTAAAAAAAAAAAAGTGGGGGTAGCTATTCTGTTAGCAGACCACGTGAACTTCAAACCCAGAATGGTATGAAAAGATAAAGAAGGTCACTACATACTAGTTAGGGGAAAACTGCAAGAGGAAGAGATAACAATCTTAAATATACATGCACCAAATTCCAGAGCATGCAGCTACACAAAGCAAGATTCACAGAAATGAAAAATCAAATAGGCAATAACACAATTATAACAGGAGACCTTAACACACCATTGACACAAAGGGACAGATCAACTAGACAGAAATCAGCAAAGAAATAACAGAACTGAATCACACCTGTGAACAAATGGATTTGATAGACCTATACAGAGTGTTCCATCCAACAACATCAGAATATACACTCTTCTCAGCAGTACATGGGACATTCTCTAAAATAGACCATATACTAACCCACAGAACATATTTAAGTAAATGCAAAAGAATTGAAATTATCCCATGCATATTATTGGATCATAGCGCCATGAAACTGGAAATTAATGATAAAAGTAACTGCAAAAACCCCACAAATACATGGAAATTAATTAATACACTCTTGAGCAATTAGTGTGTCACGGAGGAAATTAAAGAAGAATTTAAACAATGTCTACAAGCAAACGAAAATACAAATACAACTTACCAGAACCTGTGGGATGCAATGAAAGTGGGCCTCAGAGGAAAATTTATTGCACTGAGTTCCCATATTAGGAAAACAGAATGAACACAAATAAGCAACCTGATATTACACCTGAAACATCTAGAAAAAGAAGAGCAAGCCAAGCCCAAAGCCAAAAGAAAGGAGGAAATGATAAAGATCAGAGCAGAAATTAATGCAATAGAGACTAAGAAAACAATTCAAAGAATCAATGAATCAAAGAGTTGGTTCTTTAAAAGAATAAATAAAATTGACAAGCCCCTAGCCAACCTAATTAAAAAAAGGAAAGAAAAGACTCAAATTCATGCAATACAGAATGAAAAAGGAGAAATCACTACCAACCCTGTGGAAATATAGAAGATCATCAACAACTATTTTGAAAACCTCTACTCTCATAGGTTCAATAACACAGAAAAAATGAACAGATTCCTAGAAACATACAAACCACCAAAGCTGGATCAAGATGTAAAACTGCTGAATAACCCAATTTCTATTAATGAAACTGAAAATGTAATCAAGTCCCTACCAACAAAGAAGAGCCCAGGCCCAGACGGATTCACTGCAGAATTCTACAAGAAATACAAAAAAGACTTAATGCTGACACTCCTCAAACTCTTCAATGAAATTGAAAGGGAAGCAATTGTCCCTAACTCATTCCTGGAAGCAAATATCACTCTAGTACCAAAACCTGAGAAAGACCCAACTAAAAAAGAGAACTACAAGCCAATATCCCTAATGAACATAGATGCAGAAATTCTCAATTAAATATTGGCAAACAGGATGTGCAAATCTTCAAGAAGATTATACACTATGACCAAGTGGGATTCATCCCAGACATGCAGGGATGGTTCAACATACGTAAATCAATAAATGTAATCCACCATATCAATAGAGCCAAAAGCAAGAATCACATGATTATTTCTATAGATGCAGAAAAAGCTTTTGATAAGATCCAACACCCATTCATGATAAGAACCTTACAGAGAATTGGAATAGATGGTCTTTACCTCAATATGATAAAGGCCATCTACGACAAACCAACAGCCAGTGTCATATTAAATGGCCAAAAACAAAGCCTTTACTTTGAAATCAGGGACAAGACAAGGATGTTCCTTATCAAAATTCCTGTTCAATATATTACTGGAAATACTAGCTAGAGCAATTAGACAAGAGAGAGAAATAAAAGGAGTAAAGATAGGAAAAGAAGAAGTTAAATTATCATTATTTGTAGATGACATGATACTCTACATAGAAGACCCCCAAACCTCTGTTGAAAGTTTCCTAGATATAATAAATAAATTCAGCAATGTAGCTGGATACAAAGTGAATACTCAAAAATCAATAGCATTCTTATACATTAACAACAAAATCACTGAGAGAGAAATAAAAGCCACACCCTTCACAGTAGCATCCAAAAAAATGAAATACTTAGGAATTAATCTAACAAAAGATGTAAAAGAGTTGTACAGGGAAAATTATAATACCCTGAAAAAAGAAATGGAAAGGACCTCAGAAAATGGAAAGACATCCCTTGTTCATGGATAGGAAGAATAAATATTGTAAAAATTGTCATTCTCCCAAAATTGTTATATACATTCAATGCAATCCCAATGAAAATACCACTAACATACCTCATAGAGCTCGAGAAATCACTCCTAAAATTCATCTGGAATCAGAAGTCACCTAGAATAGCAAAGGCAATTCCAAGCAGCAAAGCCAAGGCAGGAGGCATCACAATCCCTGACTTCAAGTTATACTACAAAGCTACTGTAATAAAATCAACATGGTATTGGAATAAAAACAGATCTGAAGATCAATGGAATAGACTAGAAGATACAACTATGAACCCACTCAACCACCGTATCTTTGATAAAGGGGCCAAGCATGTTCACTGGAAGAACGACAGTCTCTTTAATAAATGGTGCTGGAAAAACTGGCTATCCATATGCTGAAAACTAAAATTAGACCCATGCCTATCACCATGTACTAAACTAAAATCCAAATGGATCAAAGATCTAAATATTAAAACAGAAACACTAAATCTGTTGCAAGACAAAGTAGGCAAAAATCTTGAAGACATAGGGGTAGGTAGAGAATTCATGAATAAGAACCAAACTGCAGGGGAAATACTTCCCAGAATCAATAACTGGGATCACATCTTATTAAAGAGTTTCTGCATGTCCAAAGAAATCTCCAGCAGACTGAAAAGAAAACCTACAAACTGGGAAAAAATCTTAGTGAACTGTCCCTCAGACAAAGAACTTATGTCTAGAACTTATAAAGAATTAAAAAAATGAGACCCCCCAAAATTCAAAGACCCAATCCAAAAATGGGCATCCGAGATGAACACACAGTTCTCAGATGAAGAAATACAAATGCAAATACATGAAAAAATGGTCATCATCATTGGTCATTAGAGGAATGCAAATTAAAACCACACTGAGATACCATTTCACTCCAGAAAGAATGGCCAGGATCAACAAAACTACCAACAACAAATGCTGGAGAGGCTGTGGGGAAAAAGGAATTCTTCTGCACTGTTGGTGGGAGTGTAGAATGGTGCAACCACTGTGGAGATCAATCTGGAGACTCCTCAAAAAGCTGGGGTTGGAGGTCCCATTTGACCCAGCTATTCCACTCTTAGGCATATTCCCAGAAGATCTGAAAACATCTTACCACAGTGACATATGCACACCCATATTTATAGCGGCACAATTTGTAATAGCCAGATCTTGGAAACAACCTAAGTGCCCATCAACCGAGGAATGGATAAAAAAATTTTAGTACTTTTATCCAATGGAGTACTACTCAGCTATAAAGAATGATCACATTGAGATATTTATAAATAAATGGATGCAACTTGAATCTATACACATGTATAAATACCTTATATTCTCCCTAGTGTAAGAAATGGTAAGAGCACAGAAGATTTTATGGTAATCATGGTTCACCATTATACTGCTTTGAAGTCTTATGTTTTCATTCTTTGGTTGGAATGGTTTTATTCTGTTTTGTTTGATCTTAATATATGTGATCGTATGAATAGTTACTTTGAAGAAAAGACAATATGGCAGCCATTGTTGATTTAATATCATCTTGCTCTGAAGTCCTACCATGCCCTTGTTTTTCTATTACCATTGGTTCTATCATGTTGTGTCTTATTGGATTTTAATATGTAAGATAGTATAAACAAATTTTTTATGGAAAACAAGATAATATAGTAGTCATTGTTCATCTTTGGTTATTTGGTTCAGAATGCCTTGCAGTACTTTCATTCTCTTGAGTGGTTTTATTCTATTTTGTTATGTTTGACATTATTGTGTGTAAAGCTAAGCTCAACTATTTCAAAGAAAGAGACATGATAGCTACTGTTAATATCCAATTGTCTTGTGAAATGCTGTATTGCTTACATTGTTTTGTTCTGATCTGCTTAGATCTGTCCTCTTTTGTTTTATTCTCTTTAAAATAAAAAAAAATTGTTCTGAATCCAAGATGCATGGTTTTCATGGAACTCAACTTGGTCTCCAAGATCGTCCACAGAGGAGCTGGGGGTGGGGCCCTGCTTTCAGGCCTAGGGTACCTAGGGCTATAACAGAAATGGATGCAAACCCCTTGTTGGTGACAGAACTCTTTTTTAAAAGTTTACAGCCCCTTTCAACTGTGGTTTGCATCTGGGACTGGAGTTCCTTGTGCTGGAAAAGGGTTCATTTGTCTTCCTACTCTCACTTCCACATGGCTGTTTAGATCAGTGATGGCGAACCTTCTAGAGCTTTGGGTGATACAAACAGCTCACTTGGGCACTCATGCTGTAAGTTTGCCTCCGCTGATCTAGACACTTAGAAAATAATTTTTTTTTCTTAATACTTTCTTTTCATAACTTTCTATGTCAAAAGGAGTAACCACCCTTGTTTGTGGAGTACTTCCTAAATTTTAGGCACTTTCTTCTACATTCTGAATCGGTAGTTCTCAGCTGGGGAAATTTACCTCTCCAGTTCCCACCCTGGGGGATATGTGGAGGACATTTCTGGTTATTACATAGAGCAATATCCTCATGATGATGACTAACTGGGACCCAAATGTCAGCAGTGCTAGAGGGTAGGGTGAGAAAAACTACTGTAGAATTAGAACTGTCATGCTCATCCTGAAAGTGCAGGTTGGGTACTGTTTTCATTCCTCTGCTGTGGGTTAGGACACAGGTACAAGAATGCAATCACTGGGAGAGCTGTGACTTATTTAGTGTGTGCTGTGTGCTTGGATGTCTCCATAGTAGCTTAATCGTATTAACCCCATTTTACAGATGAAAGAAAAGGGAGCATTTGTTGCTCAGGGCCACAGAGCTATTAATTGGCCCAACTAAGGTGGAACTTTAGCCTCAAGTCACAGGCCTTCTGTTCCATATTTCATCATATCAAGCCTATGGCTGATAAGGGACAGGACTGGGGTTTGAACTCTGAAGGTGGCATTCCTAGCTTCTAGACTTTTTTGTATGTTACCACGTTGCCATCAAGGAAAGACAAAACTCTCCAAAGGCACATGGCATTTCAGTGTTTTGTAATAAGACTGAAAATTCCAGGGCGTGGTAACTACCAGGTAGATGACAGATCCTCGAAGGTGCTGAGACACGAGTCGATTATAACATCTGTCCTGAGAAGAGCCTGAGGGGAGTGCCCATGGTCAGCAGTCCTCTCCTGTACACAGCTGCATGTCTTGAAACACATGCTGGTCAAGCCATCAGGGAACTGCCCAACTCCCCTGCTCCTGCTCGAACCATGCTTAAGCAGTAAGAAGTCATCAGCAGCAAAACTTCCCTCTCAGCACAGAGCTGACAGGCGGGGCTCCTCAGTCTCACACTGGGAACATTCTATTTCACACGGCAGAGCTTTCTGTTCTGAGGAGAATCATAGCTCCTTCTGAGCACACACCTCTGAAGCTTAGACAAAAAAGCTCTTTTTCAAAAATGGGAAAGCCCTGCCATGAATATAAAAATAGAATTCTTAAAGATTTAATAAACTCCAGGCACATGCAACAAGGGAAGAGGGGAGGAAAGAAAAGAAGGGAGAGAGGGAGACAAGCAGGGAGGGAAGAAGAGGAGGAAGGAAGATGTTACACCTTTACCAGGTGATGAATTCACACCCCGCCTACCAATCCACAGGACACCTGCTCAGTGCCGCACTTACAAATCCCTAACCTACCCTCTCCCTTGTCAGCACAAATATTGTCATTATTCCGCGTATCACTCAAGAACTCTGTAAAAGATACTCATTTATTTACCAGTCAATATCCCATATGTACCGAGAGTTGATATCTATTTTTTGACAGTTGCTCTATACTGACTGACTCAGATATGAATAGTGGGCTCGTAGATTATGTTTTCCCCAGATGTACCATCCCTTTTATCTAGATTCCTAGCTAATCATGGAAACATCAGGAAAAAAGCTAGACTTCTTCCTCCCTCAGCCCTCCCATTAGACCGGCTGGCTCACCCTGACCCCCTTCAGACTCTTCCTAGAATTAATATAATCTCGTTTTCTGAGACACTAATCTGACCTCACTCTCCATCCCATGTAGAGGACTGGGAACTGACACTTCGGACTGCACACACCTTCTGCTTCAAACACTCCAGCGGGGCTCCGTTTCCTCAAGCAGAACCCATGTTTCTTATCATGATTTCCGAGGCCTCAGCTTTCCTCAGCAGCTTTACCCCTCACTAGTCTGGTCTTTATGTCACCCCTACCATCCAGCCAGAGAACATTTGGAATTCTCCATGTATCATAACCTTTCAGGATGAGTGTCACTGCATATCCGGGATTGCTTCTCTAACACTTCAGCTATAAAAGGTTCTACCAGACAGGCCAGGGCTGAGGTCCCTGGAGACACCTTCCCTGGTGACTGTGGGGTCTTAATACTCATTGTCTCCCGCTCCAAATGCTGCCTAAGCCAGTATTAGGGGTCTTGCAGCCTTGCTAACATCTAGTTTAGGGTAGGCTGGTGACAGTTCTGGCCTATGCTGAAAGACACATACAGACTTTTCTGCCTCTTCCTCTTCCCCAAATAGACAAAGAGCTGAGCCTTCTCTGAGGTCTCATCGGGCTGACAACCGCTGGGACCATTTTGATACCAAACAAGAACAACTGCTGAACTGAAAATGACACTGGCCACTGTAGCTCAGAGAGATGAAAAGATCCCGAGACGCTGATGAGATTTTTGAGCCACACAGGGAAAGCACCTAGGAGTTTCCCCTTCCCCTGACCTCTCGGTGTGACGAAATTTCTTTTCTCACTTAGGTTGAGATCAGCTGGAGTCAGAGATTGTTGTTACTTGAAGCTAAAGCATACTCGCCTCATCTCCTTCTTTGATGTCCCCTGGTCTCCAGCAAAGAGACGGACTCTGTAAAGATATGTGAGGTGAATGACGAATAATCAAGTGAAGCAAGAGGGTGTCTAGCGAGCTGAATGATGCGCCATGGTGGGCAATGTGGCTCTGACAGAGAATCCAAGTGGCAAGCGTGACCGGGGGGAGGTAGTGGCTCCTACAGAGAACAGATATGGTGCTAGGACAGGCAGCTCAGCTGGGCTATCTCACTCTCTAGGGCTGAGGAGGGAGTCAGAACGTTTAAGGCAGCACAGCGTTATCCGCGTGTACCTTCTCTTTTTTGCTAATGCATGTTTTTTATGACCTCAAATGAAAACTCAACCAAAGCATCTAAAACAATGGAAAAATATAATAAAGAGAAACACCCATACGATGGCCCACTCCTGCAGCCCTTAACAGTGGTGACAGGAAGGGGTCGCGAAGGTAGCAGCGTCTCCATTCACACTGAGTAAAACAGGGTGCAAAACAGTGGATGTGGCGAGATCCCATTTTGGTAAAATTAAATGTTTATTTGCGTGCCATAAAACCCGGGGGGAGAGAGATGTTACTTTATCTTTTGGTGGTAGAATTATCGATGATTTTTACTTTTTTATGATTTAAAAAAAATATTGCCTAATTTTTAAAAAACAAGCATGCACAGCCTTCCTTCTCAATCAAAGGTCATATAAATTTATTAAGAAATATGTAAAAAGGAGAGATGCACTAAGGAGAACACATCCCTGTTAATACTGATATTGGAAAGAACATTAAACTTCTTTAGCGCTTCTCACTTGGTGATCACAGAGCTCGAACATTCTGCTGCCTTTCTCCATGAGCAGCCACGCTGAGAGGGTGCTGCTGGGCCATCTGAGTCCCTGCACCTGGGATCCAGAGGTTAATCAAGAGGGACTGTGCCGAAGGCTTTCCACGGCGACTCTGCAGTTACTCTGCACTAGCTGCCTTCAGAGCGGCCATTTACTTCCTGGGGTTTTAAGTGCTTGGGAAGTTTGGTTTTAATGCTAAACCAATGATTCTTATAATTTTGCAATGCATCAAAATGAACTGTGGAGTTTGTTTAAAGTTTTTTTTTTCCTTCTGCAAGGGCTTAATTTTGCAGGTTTGGAGAGGGACTCAGGGAGCCATACAGGAAATGTTGATGCTGGTAGTCCGGACCTGCACCTGGACCAGTACTGCCTTCCCGAGCTGTCATTATTGCCTGCTTGGCAACAAGAATAAATCATATTTTATCTGCCTGGATATCATCATCTATTTTTCTTAGCTATTGGAACAGAGAGAAATATTTCCTCAAGAGTCTATCTTTAAAATGGTTTCAGGCATTTCAAAATCTAACTTTAGCACCCTCAGCCAGCCCCTTTACTCCGTCCCTTTGGTCACCTGTTTGTTTATTTGCCCGGAGAATATGTACTATGCATGTATGTGCCAGCCACCGATTACACCAAAGCCCTATTTGACACTGAAGTCTCCCTGACAGGCTGAAGTAGATCAGGTTGCATTTGGCTGACAGCCTGGAGTATATTCTGCATTGAGGACTCGCTCCAATGTGTTGGCAAAGACGTCAGACTTCAAGAACCACTGAGAATGGTGCTTGGCGTATCGTGGGCTTTCAGAGCGTGTTTAACGGAGAAGCGTGGAGAACTGTTTGAGAGTGGGTTGGGGCCTCCCCCTCTCCCCTCATCTCTCCCTACTGTACCCACACCTTCTTTACCTCCCCTAGGTCCTATTACAAGGAAAAGAGATCCATAGCTCTCCTGGGGTCTCTTTTGCTTTCATTCCATGCTCTGTGGGGCTATTTGCAAACCGCACATCTGATTTTGCTACTCCTTTATTTAGGAAGCTTCCCGATGGTTTCCTATGTTCTCTACAAACTGCTTTCACTCTTTGAAATATTCCAGTCCACTACAGCACTGGGTTCCCACATGATGGAAACACAGATAGCCTCTCTTTCCAGGAGGACATAACATTAACGGGTGACGGGGGTCTCAGTGCACTCTGCTAAGGGACTCAGCTGCCATAAACTATAGAATATTTGAGTCACGGTAATATTTGAATATTGTATGAGTGCATGTCACAGTGAAATCATTTTCCCTGTCTTAGAAACCGTGGGTCCTACCGAGATGACTGGGATCCATCCCCAGGGGTGTGTGAGTGGTGTCTTCATTGCGAACCAACCACGCGTCCTCAGGAGGGTGCGGTGACAATGCCTTCACTCCCACATTCTCCACTTCACTCCCAGGGCCACGTCACCAGGGGAGCACAGAGCTCTACCCATTCTCCGTCAGCCAGGCTCATTACTTCCCCGGCTTAATCTTCTTCTTGCATTCCTCATCCTGCAGGCACGGGCCACCGAGTACACCTCCTGATTCTGTATTTCCGGCCTAGCATCTGTGTGACTCCCCGCTGTCCTCTGTAAAGCGGAGGTGTAACTTAAATCACAGGGAAGTAGTCAAGATTAAAAGAGAAAATGAAATTGAGGAGAAAGAAGCGCAAAGCAAGAGGGACAGAAGAACAGCTCACGACTCTGATGGCGTGCAGGGCAGAGGACAACGTGGAGGACACACAGACCCCTAGCCGCAGAAACCCACCCTGTGAGACCGGCTGCACATGGGGCGTGTGGAGGCTTTGCCCCCGAAGCTCCCCTTGTGGGCCAGAGTCTAGTTTCCTGAAAGGTTGATAGACTCAAACAGATACAACTTCAGTTCCTTCCATTAAAACAGGTGGTCAGTGGAAGACAGCCTGGGGCCTTTGCTACTGCGCCCCAGCTATAGAGCATGCGCGAGTTAGTGATTCCGTCAGCGCCTTTCATAGGGTAAGAAACACCTGTATAAAACCCCATGAGGGGTAGATGAGAACATGTGTGCCAAGCGCCTGGCATAATTCCTGGTAAATGGTGCCTTTTATTATTATTACTTATTAGCAGCCTGTGCTAGAAAAATAATTTTGGTTGAGAAATGCTTTGTTAAGACCGCCTAAGCTTTTTGTTTTTAATATTCTCCATTGTAGCTCATGACTAAAATTTGGCTTCCCATGCAGTGTTACCTGCACAGAATGAATGTGTTGATCAGCAAATATGAATGCCTTCTCCAGCTAGTAACTATATTTCCCACTATAAATCAATATATCTGCATCCTGGGTTCTGCATGCATCTCTATAAGTTTGATTATTAAAAGTGTATTCTGAGCAATCAAGTTACATAGACATAAGATCAAGCTTCTGTGTGCGTAATGATGACATCACGGGGCCTTGACCTAGATAAGGGGCAAGGTCTGATCTGTGTACAGAAAGCGGCTGCTGCAGGGCTTCTTACCACACACTAGTGATTGCAGCACTTGGGAGACTGAGGCTGAACTGCCTCAAGTTTAAGGCCAACCTAGGTGACATGTGAGTTCAAGGCCAGTGAGAACTTGCCTCAAAAAAGCCAAACCAAACCAAACCAAACCAAACCAAACCAAACCAAACCAAACCAAACCAAATCCAACCCAACCCAACCCAGCTGCCCTTCTCCAGTAATGACTGACCACAATCAGGAAGAATTCAAACTCCTCTTTCTTCCAATGGCAAGGCTGCTTCAGTAATGTGTTCTGCATACATGTATCCCCCAAAGTACTGCAAGAGCCCCAGAGTCCAGTGTAAGCACAATTGTTTGCACACCTGCAGCTGCTATGCCAGCATTCAATGCTTACAGGTATAAATCATTTAGCGAAGGTTGGTGTCTGACTTTGTTTTAGAGAATGTGGTCCTTGTCTGCTATGCGTAGTGTAAAATCCTATCATAAAGCTCAATGCACTTCTATAGCTGATAACCCACTTAAAAAAGACACTTAGAAACACAATACAGGGTTGCGCAGCAATTATGATTGTGATAACATCTACTGCAGTGTTCACTGCTATTATATAATTGACCCAAGTATCTGGTTAGCAACTTCAGTCCAAGGTCCATGTTTAATTATAAACTCAGTCATTTACCCAGTACCACAACTAGGGTATCAAGCATTAGGATTTAATTACTCAATAAGAATTGTGAAATATTTTCATCTGAAAGCAAATTCATTTGTTTCATAAGATTACTTAATTATCATTAATATATTATTCAATGTAAGAATAAATAAGGAAAAGGAATTAGTACAATCAAGCTAAACCAATGGAGCTATTCAGGCTCCTATAATACTGATTTTCAGAATATACCCTGAGGACATTCACAGAAATTTAGCTTTAACTGATAGTTTCTTTCCGTAATGAATATCCCAATGACTTCAATTCAAATATTCATAATTATTTTTATCATCCAAGGGAAACTGCCAACGTGGGGAGAGTCTTAGGTGGGAAGAGGTATAGTATAGCTTTGCCATTTGGTTGAGCAGATTTGCTCCAAGCAGAAATGAAAGTTGCACAACAAAGGTAGCTCTGAACCCTTGGGCTCTGTGGCCGAAAGCGGATCCCAGCAGTAACTGCCCTCTAACACAAGTGAAGGGGAGGGGACCAGGAATTTTCAGCAGCAAGTAGGACAGAAGTAGTACTAGAAATCCATTATCGCCGAAAAACCCCATGTGGAAAGGTAACCTTCAGATGGGGGACAGAAAGGCTTGGAACCAGGCAGTGTGAGAAGGAAATCAGAACCCAATCTAGAAAGTTAATGTTAATAAAGTCATTTCTAAGAGCCTCGCTGTGTTGAGGAGAGAGTACATAAATTCCCTCTGTGATTACACTGTGTATTAATCGGGCTTTCCCAATGTCCGTGTTCATGCTTCAGTGGACAGGCACCAAGTTGTGAGAGTTTAAAAAGCAACGAACTGCATTGATCTTATGCCTAGTTACAACCTGTCACTTCTTCAATTTATATTTTCTAAATCAAATATAAACAAAGGTGGTGACCAAAGCCAGCAGTGAAAAATGATACCTAAAGGACATCAGAAGCCAACTCTCAGTTCTACAGATAAATCCATCATGCATAACCACTGGGAACAGGAGTGATTAAAAGTGATAGAATGAATTTGTCTAAGAATAATTTGGTCAACACTGACCTGGCCGAGGTGACATTAGCTGTATGGAAAATTATCACAGAAAACATTTTTGAATATACAAGGGACTAGCTTCATGAGATGAATTAAGGGGCAACTGTGAACAACTGAATAATTCAGGAAAATCCCGGTTGGCATACATTCAGCTCAAATCGAGCCAGGTTGAATTATCCACCCTCCCTTGTTGTAACCTCCACTGGTTTGAATTATTAGTAGTCAGGGCTCGTTTTATTTTTTAGTTACATTAAATAGCTTTGAGGGCAATCAGAAAGACTTTCTTTGCCCCTTTGGAAATAAATCTACTTAAGTTTTACTTTGGGTTGTCTTTCTGATGGCTTAAGAAAACAGCCTATAAAAATGCAAGTGCTGTTTTCATGGACCTCGGTGAATGGGCACGTCCATCGCTACCCTGTTAGGAGGGGAGAGGGAGGGACCAGGCAGCGGCTGAGCTGCCAAACCAGAGACAGCCACAGGCTGAGAGCGGAGGAGCGTGGTAGGAAAAGGAGCACAAGAAGGTGAAGAGTTAGTTGAGACGAATGGTAATTTTCCCCAGGAGATGAAGAATTACACTTCTCTCAAGGTGTTCATCATGTGACCTCAAATCAGAGTTATTCCCCAAGGAAGAGAAGCAATGCCTGAAAATTTTCTGATTAATTAAATTGATTTATCACACCCACTCACTGACTTAGAAGAGCCAACCACTGTCATAGGTGCAAAGGAGGGATACACAGGGAAGTGTGCTGCCAGATAGGCAGCTTGCTGCTTTGAGCAATGCATGCCTCTGTAGAGGTACTTCAGGTGACCCTGGCATGAGGTCTGCATGGCATGCTAGCTCAGTAGATGGAAGGAAGGATGGGTTACCATAGGCGGAGTGGGGGAAGGCTTCTCATAGGAGACAAATTAACCTGCACATGCTGGGCAATTACAGGTGTTTTCCAGGTGGAGATGGGCAAACACACTCAAGTAGAACATACTTTTACTTGCTGGAAAAGCCAAGAGGATCATCCCTAAGGGAAGAGGCCTGGCCACAAAGAAAAACAAATGTGGCGTTATGTCCGGGTGGTGGATGGTGACAGAAGAATTGCTTGCAGCCCAATGAGAAGACATTTGGACACAGGGCCAAGGAAGGTGCGTTTTAATATGCCAGGATGAGTCTGGAAACTCATTCACACTGTGTAGGTGACTGAGAATGAGTAGCTGGAGAGAGAATTGTTTGGAAAGTTCCTGTGATCAGGGATGTTTGTGCAAATGTTAATTATAGGAGAATGAATGTCCAGGATTATGATGATGGTACATTTGCATGATGGAATATGGAACAGAAGTGAGAAAGAGAGAGGGTCAGAGTACAGCAACACAGGACCAGTAGAAAAAGGAGTGGTTACGACAGCGGACCCATGGTGCGGCTTCATTCACAGGAAGTCTCCAAGATGGTAGACGCCAGCAAAATGCCAACCTCTTCTCCAAGGAGGGAAGACCATGAAGAGAGTGAAGGTCTTGTTTCATGATCTGGGTGCTGTTGATAGAGGTGTTATCCCTTATTTAAAATCTATCAGGCCATGTACTGGTGTCAGAGTACAGCCGGCAGAAGAGAAGTTTTGCAATGTTACATAGAAGAGACTCCTTCATTTACCTTTATAACACACAGTGGCATAAACACTTCTCATGCATTAACAGAAACAGGAATCATCATCCCCATTTCATGGGGGAAGACACTGAGACACCAAGTGGGTGACACTGCTCTCCCAGAGGCAATGAATTGTGCCATTAAAAGATCCTCTCTCCTTGTCTGTACATTTAGGGCAAATGGATCCTTAGATGGTTCCAGAATTATTGAGACTAACATTTATAGCACACTGAATTTTATGCAATTGGATCCTATAGAATGGCATTTTCTATAGGAAAGCTGTCTCAAGTAAGAAGGTAGCATGGTTCTCAACCCTGCCCATGCATTAGAATTGTCTTAAGATACTGTTGGTATCTAGGAGCGGGGCCTGGGTACCTGCATTTACAAAAAGTTCCCTGGGGGTTTCTGATGTACCAAGGGAGTCTGATGCGCAGCCACGGTTGCTGAACACTGTTCTGAACAGGAGCCTGGAGAGACAGGAGAGCCATTGTTAGCTGATAACAGGCAGGAGGAGATTAATGTCACTGGGGTCCCAAGGTTGACCTTACGGTTTCTAGTGGTTGCGGTACACACTGCTCATTTCTGGGGGGAAAACTGGGTTACTGCATGTTCACATGCAGACGCCAGCTCTTCCTGGCTCTGGCCTCCAGCGGGAATGTCTGCTTCTCTTTGGTGTCTGCAGACTGGGACCGGCAACAGCCCACAATGTTTTTCACTCTGTTTCACTAAAGACTCACTTGACAAATATAGGAGTTTAACATTTGTCTCTTTCGAAAGGGCAAGGCACGGTGATGGGCCACCCCGTAAGGGATCTGCAGCAAGCTGGTAGTTAATGGGAGCCCAGGTAAGCTGATTTTTCTTTTGCAACACAATTGACATCTTCATTATGCAAATCTAGGCAGATGCTCAAAAGGATGCAAATACCATTGTCTTTTCAGTTCAGTATCCTTTCACGTTTTAGACTGCTGGTTTCATCAAGAGCATTCGTTTCTACTCAGACCCTCCATTTCCAGTGATTGTAATGTAGCTGCTCTTTTTGCAGAGAAATCAAGATGTGGCCACTTGAGTTTTATGAAAGGGAAAATAATTTGTCTTGGGGTGTGCAATGTTTATTGGGCTCTTTGGGAAAAGGTTAAGCAATCAGCTTCCACACACAAGTCTTTGGATGTTTGCTTTCTTGTTGGTTACTCCCTGCCCTGTAAATGTCACCATTCAGAGAACCTGTGTGACCAGCTGGCTCTGTGTGATTCCTTGGGGAGTGGGGTGGGTGGTTTCCATGAGGCCCAGGTAGCTGCAACCGTGTCCCAGCTGTGCATTTGGCTCTTCAAGTTTGTGTAGCCTCTCGCTCCTTCTACCTCTTCCTTTTCCTTGTTAGTAACATGATCCATGTGATAGGCTTTGTGTTCATTTCATTCTTCCTCCTCCACACCTTGAGCCAGTCATTTAACCTCTTCCCCTTTCTCTTCATAACAGCTCCTGCATCACAAGGTTGTTGGACCCTAAAACTTGCTGGTACGACGCAGCCTCCCTCGGCAATGCGTACCTCAGCTCTCCAGGGTGGGCAGGAGCTGGCGAGTGAGTGACGGGGGTGGAATAGTCGAGGCCAGCAAGGTACTTGCTTCTTACGCTATCCGAAAGGTGGTGTCAAAAAAGTCAGTCATCAAAATAAAGTCTAATGCCGTATTTTAAAAAATCACAATTAATACAAAAAAACCCCTCCATAATGAACAAAACTCAAAATTTTAAATCAAGACATGATCAGTTACAATGAGGAGATGAGCCATGTTGGAATTAGAGGCCAGAGGAAAAATTAGGGATGCCGCCATAAAAAAGTTTGGTGTTTGGTCACTATGGGTTTTTATGCATTCATTTCGAGAGTTAAAGCATTGTATTAAAATGCTAGCATTCTTTTTGAAAAAGGATCTTGACGAACCTGACTCATTCATGATGTCAGAAACGAATAAAGATGGAGAGACCTGGGGCCCAAATGCTATTATTCTGAAGAGTGTGCCTCAGTGGACCCGTTCAGCTCATCCTGGTCTGGGTTCTTGGAGACTGCCGGGTCCTGTGGGATGTCTGTGATGTCATCCCAGCCTTTTGGGGGAGCCCTTTGCTTAGGTGAGGCTTCTCAGATACTCTCCTGATGTTTGCTAAGTGGATATGCCCTGAACTATGCAAAGTGTTGAAGACCTTTAGAGATGTGGGGTGTTTAGCATATGTGCCTTAGTCTCCCTCTCTGTCTCTTGCAAGGTGACTCTAAAATGAAACCGTAGTGCCCAGAAGAAGTGGGCATCAGAAGTTACCTATGATGTACAGATAGTACTGCGCATGAGAATGAGGACATCCAAGGAGACAAGAGCTGATCCCTGACTTCACTTTCCCTGTGGCACAAGCCCGAATCCACCCACTAGAGGAGAATGTAGCTTTCAAGGCACCAATGGGACTTGGATCCCTAATTTGTGCATCAGCAAAACTACATCTGACCAGAGGGGGCGCCTTGTAAGTTCTGTGTGATGATACTACGTGGTTAGTGGAAGCCTGGGGTTCATGCATAAATAATGAAAAAGGAAAAATTTGTCAAAGCATAGACAGCTATAATCTGGGGCATCACAGATGCGGTGCAGAAAGACCCCTGGGGTACACATGGGAAGAATGAAGGCAGCCCAGGTCCTGGCCACGGTAGAGTCCACTTCAAACTTCCAGTGCGGTGACAGGATCAAAGCTCCGTGCAGAAAGAGAGAGAGGGACAAAGGCAGAGACTGAGCAGGGTTTGAAGGTGAAGACAGCTGAGCCAAGGTCCTGTAGGTGAAAGCTTTTTGCTCCTTTGATGCCCGGTGACAATGGAATGGTGTTACGCTGTTTTCTCAATAACTCACTGGATTTTTTAAAAACACAAATCTGGTCATTAAAATTGTCAACACAACAGAACATGGTCCAGGATCCAGGTGCTTCACTGCCCTGGTGAAGCAGGAAGGTAAACCTCATTCCCAATTCCTCCACAGGGTGGTTGGTGCTATCAGGTTCACAAGGTGCCACCTACTCTCTGAAGCACCCTAATGACTACTTCCTCAAGGCTCCCTTCTAATAAACAAGAATAAAGCAGGGCAGCAGCGAGACTGACCACAGTGAGACCACTGCGGGGAAGGGGGAACCAGAGAGCCATGCGATGGCCTTTTTGCCATGTGATTTTTAGGTCCTTCCGTGTCGGACCTGGCACATTACTAAGGACACTTTCTTGCTAGACGTCGATGGATAGGACCACACGGATATCCTGGCCCCCAGACAAAATGCACTTCTCGTAAAGGTTAAGGAGCCACCCAGAAATGCGACCGACTCAAGGAGGAGGGAATCACATGCAAGACTCGCAGGATATAGAAGAGTCTCTGAACCAGAGCTAACATTTGTGCAGGGAGAGCAGGTGCAAAAGCAGCCAGAACTTTAATACTGAAAACACAGTCAAAAGATGCCTGCAAACAGAGCAGCGGAACCGGCCCTGTTCCACTGCTTTATTACAAAAGTCACCTCACTTTCAAGCTTGGGCCTTTGTTCCCTTTAGCTTATTCTGAAAGCAGTTAACAGAAAAGACATGCACATTGTATTACATTATTTTATATCACTTCAATATATCAATCAATTATATATACTCTATAATAATTATAATAATCACCACTGTACCTCTCCTTTCGTACTGTGTTCTAGCTATGCGACATTATGATATATAATATATAAAACACATTATGTTACATCATATATTAAATAATTTGCCATTTTCTTTGCATTGAATTGACCAGAGAAATTCCAAGTCTGGAACACAACAGGAAATATTAGTTTCTTCTTTCACTTGAAAAATGCTCAATTGTTTGTTCATTTCTTTTTTCAGGATGCCTGTACTCTATAAACTTATCCTATTTGTTTCTTGGACCATCAGTTTTTGTGCTCACTATGTTTCTGGTACTATGACAGGTATATCCAAAAATTTCCACGTCATTTTGTTCCTCCCTCTGATACAGCCCGTAGCGTCATATTTCATTTGTAGATGAGGAGACGAAAGTCCAAGGGATAACTTGCCCGAAGCCTCTATCCGTGGTCCTCCTTTGAAAGTTATACTTTGATTTCACTTCCCTTTGCCCAGTATTCTAAACTCTCAAGAAGAGCTTGGCCTCAATGATTAAGGTATTAACTGCTAATTAATCTTCGTTTACATTTACAGAGCCAAGGACACCTGGTGCTCTTCAGTTAATATCAGAACGTGCGGTGTCCTCCTCATCCTTCAGTCAGCTAACACAAAACACGTAAATTGCTGTGAGATTTAATTACAGAAAATTAATATTCATCTAAAACATTACTGGAACTAGTCCCAGGAGATCAAGGTCAATTGTGATGCTTTGGTGTGGGTGGAGAGAGGGAAAGAAGGGAAGAATTAAAAAAGAGAAAGACACAGCCCTACTGAGATCCCAGGACAGTCTTCTTTGGGGGAGTGCCAATAGGTCTCCCCATCTTCTCGAGGTGCCAGCCCCTGAATAAACATGATTTCCTTCCCACCAAGCGTCAGCTCCTGAGTCCTGGCTTCTTGGTGACAAACAAGTAGACAACTTCAGCACCATCTTCTACCAGCTCTTTGACAACTTGGTTCAGTCTCTCTGTTCATGATTGAAAATCCAACCCGGGAAGCTGAAAATGAAAGACTTAAAAGCTCCCAAACTGCCTCAACCTATAGTGAATGTGATTCGATTCTGTAATTGGGAAAAACTTCAGGACTGACAACAAAACCAGATATCTTAAGAAGTCCTCACACATTAGCTAAGAAAGCTGCCTATGGAGACGAACGTTTGATAACACAGAAACCCCAGAGCTTGGTTTCTGATCTGAGAGCATAGCCTTCTGCGCTTCATGCAGATCGTTGCCTGCCCTCAATCACTTACACTCGTTTTGGAGCCAATGGTTAGCGATAGTTTTTGAGGACTTACAATATGCCAAGTATAGGGACAGAAATCAGGTAAATATCAAGATGAATAAAATAAGCTCCTCTGCCTCCAAGAGCTGCTGTTTTAGACAGGAGGCAATTCACAAGTGTACATGACTGCCACAAGAGGCCACTCGAGGGCCAAGGGTTCTAAGGACAAGGGTGTTATGTCCAATGGAAACTGAGACTTCAGTGAGCCAAGAGGAAGGTAACAGGAAAGCGGGTTGGAGAAGCACCTCACATTAGCAGCAGCAACCCCAAAGCGTAGATGGACACTTGCCCTGGGCCATATTTTCATGTTCTATGCTAAGAGTGCTGGGCCCCACATCCTCAGGTTCGTATCCAGCTGGTCTGGGGTAGATCCGAGAGCTGCTGTCATCTGATAGCTCCATATGTGATTTAAACATTTCAGCCAGAGTGGAGGCCCGGATTTAGGGTTTTCAATAAATACCCACCAGGATGGGAGGGATTGGTGAGCATTACCGGGGAGAAGGCCGGCGCTTACTGAGAAGCTCCGTCAGGAGGGGGAGACTTCTCTGCTTCTGTGTCATAGACTTTCCCTAACCCTCTCAACAACCCTAAGTGTAAGGGGTGAAGAATTCAGCTAATTGCTGGCTTACCACGGCCTCATCCCATGCTTCACAGACGGTCTCATTTAAGTGAGTATCACATTCATGAGGTAATGTGACAGTCTATCAGCCACGAGACCATCTGATCAAAAGAATATAGCAAGGTGAAATATTCTGAGGCAAATCCATCACCAGGGCTGAATGAAGAGGAAGAAGGGTTTAGAAATCCCTGTGATTGTTCAGGTCTGCTCCAATGGAAGATTTAATCTCTTAAGGAAGAGAAGCAATTGTTTCCTTGCCAACTTTTCTTCTATCTTGTCTCTTTTTTATTGACCTGCAGGTGCTGTTTTATATTAAGGACAGTAGCTGTAATATAAATATATTGCAAAGTTTCTTTGTTCTACCGTCATTTGTCTTATAAACCTTATGGCCTCCCAAATAGGAGTTTTAGTTATTTGTGTACTTTAATGTGTCACTTTTGGGTCATAGCCTTGTATACAAAGAACTTCTCTAGTTTAAAAAATCGTATTTTTAGCATCTAGTATACCATCATTGGTGTATTTTATGTTTCATTTTTAGATTCTGTAGTTATCTGAAAACATGTATCTCTATGTGCACGGGGAAGGGAGCTAATGATGTTTTCCCCATATGTACAGCTACTTGCTCCATCTCTATCCATTTAATAGCCGGCTCTTTCCAGGGTGATTTAGACCCATTCATAAAGATGGGCAAATTTACGCTGACCTTTAAAATGAGATTTACTCCAATTTTTAGCATTGGTTCCAGAATCTGGCAGCTATGTTCTGTGTTTGAGTGATGCTAATGTTTTTTCCTAACCGCTGGCATTTGTGGTTTAGCTCTTGTGCTGTGGTTTTCATGTAACAGAAGTTTAAAACAATTATTTTGTGTGTGCATCCAAGATGCCCTTGGCATTGGGAATATTTTAAATTCAAACTCAAGTGGAAAGGAGGCATGTAAATCCCCACTAACAAACCCTCAGGGATGGAGTGTTTACTTCCTCTCCTGCTTCAGATCTATAAAAACAGTTGGCTCGCACTGACTTAATTGGAATAAATCTAACCCTCATATTAGGCCCATTTGTATCTATTATATAGAATTTCTACCTTTAGTCTCCTGGAGATCTTAAAGGAATTTCCTGTGACTAAATGTTCAATTCAAATCTAATGATGTGAGAAAAAAAGTGTTCAAGTGAGATGAACCTGCACAAAGGAAGTCAAAGCCTGAATTCTGAATTAGTTGATTCATTCTTCTAAAAAGATGATCTTTTGCAATAAAAAGACCACCCTCTGCCATCCTGTGATCAGGTAGCGCGTGCTTTCTATGCAGTCAGTGATGGATGGCACACAGGACCGTGGCCCCTCAGGTCATAACGGGAATGAAAAATCCTCCCCCGCCCCCGGTGAAGCCATAGCTTTCTAGAGCCCCAGCTGTGTGCCCATGGAGACACTGTTGTGAACAAGCCTGCCATGGCACTGCCAGGACTAAAATGTGTATAGCACATGCAATTATGCACAGAGCAGAATACTTGATCACGATGACAAACGACTACTTCACCGGTTCATATATATTTGCTGCATTTTTTCTTGTTATTGTAGAACATATTCTTTCACTTACTAAAAAAACTGTTTAGTGGAAAACTGTGGAAAACCTCACTTGAGTACGATGCATTTCCTCTTGTGAGAACAAGGGTAGCAATGCGGCCACCCGTCACTTAGGGAGCTATGCAGCAGGTGCTGTGACCGCTCTGGGAACTGGAAGGCAGCTGGACCACTGGTTCTAGGTGCTTCTGTTCAGAGGGGGAAACACCAAAGACACAGGTGAAGGGAAGGCAGAACAGGAGCTCCTGAGAGGGCTCTCCGGACAGGACTGGGGCGCTCCTGGGTGTCTGATGAATGGGGTGAGGAGCAGCTGAGGAAGGAACTCTCAGCTCAGCAGAGGAGATGTTTAAAGCAGAGTCCCTTGGTGGTGGCGAGCAGGTAAACCTTCAGAGGGGCTGGGGACAGGTCAAGAGTGTGAGGACGCCCGGAGGGCTCATCACCAACCTGTCCAGCCCCCGTGTTTGTGATTCTGCATCCCGGCCTTGGCCTGGGTGTCTCGGGCCTAATTAGCTCCTTTCCTTCCATGTTTCCTTCCATTACGATTATTTAAAAGCTTCTAATGAAGCTGTGATTTTTGTTATGAGCCATCTCAATTTTTTTCTAATGTAGGCCATACCTCATGCAATAGAAGATGCTTCATTAATTTTAGGTTCTCAGGGGCGGTCTTTCTGCCGTTTTCTGTGACACTCTCCTCACCACTGCGGCTCCCAGTGCCCAGCCCTGGTTGAGGAGGAGGAGGAGTTCTTTGTTCTGGAAGGCGGGTGGAATTCACATGCGGTGGGCAGCGGAGCCACAGGTTCAGAAACGAAATAACGGCCCGCTACAAAAGCAGACGCCCCTTGTCTCCCAACCCAGAGCCCTAAGGAGCAGCCCAGAGGGGGAGACAGTGCCTTCCCCGAGCCCCCCTTGGTCCTGGGTTTGTCCCCACACCCTCCTCATCTGCCTAGCAGCTTCCCATCTCTGCGCAGCTCTTCCCCACAGGGCAGCGGAGAACCTCAGCCAGCACCGGGCCGGCACCGTCTCCTGTACTCTCCAGCTGGGGGCGCTCTTTGCGTTCACCGCCAAACTCAATTGATTTGACCAGACAGGAAATTAGCAGCCACAATTGCCTTTCTGTTAGGTGGACACGACCCAGCAGCGTTAGAGAGAGTGTGATGGCTGCCCTAATTTCTCAAGCGTTTTCTAATCAA